>JAVSCE010013580.1:0-19810 GCA_032199065.1 Smutsia gigantea | reverse complement strand
CTCTTCAGTCTTAAAGAGCCAAGCTGACATAAATGGCACCTTCCAGTGACCACTCCTATCAACATGAAAAGACAGAGCAATATACTACAGACCAAGCTCACCCAGACCCAGACAACTCCTGAGAGGGAACCTGAAAGGATGGAAATGCAGAATCTTCCTGAAAAAGAATTCAGAATAAAAGTCATAACCATGCTGATGGACCTACAGAGAAATATGCAAGAGCTGAGGGAGGAAGTGAGGGAAGTCAGGAAAGACAATGCAGAAATGAGACAAGCCATCGACAGGCTTAGCAGCAGACTGGACGAGATGCAAGAGACTGTTAATGCAATAGAAATCAGAGAACAGGAACACAGAGCAGCTGAGGCAGAGAGAGATAAAAGGATCTCTAGGAATGAAAGAATATTAAGAAAATTCTGTGACCAATGCAAACGGAACAATATTCGCATTATAGGAATACCAGAGGAAGAAGAGAGAGAAAAAGGGATAGAAAGTGTCTTTGAAGAAATAATTGCTGAAAACTTCCCCATGCTGGGGAAGGAAATAGTCTCGCAGTCCATAGAAGCCCACAGATCTCCTAACACAAGAGACCCCAGGAAGACAACACCAAGACACATAATAATTAAAATGGCAAAGATCAAAGATAAGGACAGAGTATTAAAGGCAGCTAGAGACAGAAAAAAGATCACCTACAAAGGAAAACCCATCAGACTATCATCAGACTTCTCAACAGAAACCTTACAGGCTAGAAGACAATGGCATGATATATTTAATGCAATGAAACAGAAGGGCCTCGAACCAAGAATACTGTATCCAGCACGATTATCATTTAAATATGATGGAGGATCAAACTACCAACAGCTTTCTTCAATGAACTGGAACAAATAATTATAAAATTCATATGGAACCACAAAAGACCCCGAATAGCCAAAGCAATCCTGAGAAGGAGGAATAAAACAGGGGGAATTACACTCCCTGACTTCAAGCTCTACTACAAAGCCACAGTTATCAAGACAATTTGGTATTGGCACAAAACAGACCCACAGACCAGTGGAACAGAATAGAAAATCCAAACATTAACCCAAACATATACAGTCAATTAATATTTGATAAAGTGCCTTGGATATACAATGGGGAGATGACAGCCTCTTCAGCAGCTGGTGTTGGAAAAACTGGACAGCTACATGTAAGAGAATGAAACTGGACTACTGTCTAGCCCCATACACAAAGGTAAACTCAAGGTGGATCAAAGACTTGAATGTAAGTCATGAAACCATAAAACTCTTAGAAAAAAACATAGGCAAAATCTCCTGGACATAAACATGAGCAACTTCTTCATGAACATATCTCCCGGGCAAGGGAAACAAAAGCAAAAATGAACAAGTGGGACTATATGAAGCTGAAAAGCTTCTGTACAGCAAAGGACACCATCAGTAGAACAAAAAGACATCCTACAGTATGGGAGAATATATTCATAAAAAACGTATCTGATAAAGGATTGACATCCAAAATACATAGAGAACTCATGCACCTTAACAAACAGAGAGCAAATAATCCAATTAAGAAATGGGCAGAGGACATGAATAGACACTTCTCCAAAGAAGAAATTCAGATGGCCAACAGGCACATGAAAAGATGCTCCACATCACTAATCATCAGAGAAATGCAAATTAAAACCACAATCAGATATCACCTCACACCAGTGAGGATGGCCAACATCCAAAACACAAACAACAACAAATGTTGGCGAGGATGTGGAGAAAAGGGAACCTCCTACACTGCTGGTGGGACTGCAAATTAGTTCAACCATTGTGGAAAGCAGTATGGAGGTTCCTCAAAAAACTCAAAATAGAAATACTATTTGACCCAGGAATTCCACTCCTAGGAATTTACCCTAAGAATGCAGCAGCCCAATTTGAAAAGGACAGATGCACCCTATGTTTATTGCAGCACTATTTACAATAGCCAAGAAATGGAAGCAACCTAAGTGTCCATCAGTGGATGAATGGATAAAGAAGATGTGGTACATATACACAATGGAATATTATTCAGCCATAAGAAGAAAACAAATCCTACCATTTGCAATAACATGGATGGAGCTAGAGGGTATTATGCTCAGTGAAATAAGCCAAGCCGAAAAAGACAAGTATCAAATGATTTCACTCATATATGGAGTATAAGAACAAAGAAAAAAACTGAAGGAACAAAACAGCAGCAGACTCACAGAACCCAACAACGGACTAATAGTTACCAAAGGGAAAGGGACTGGGGAAAATGGGCGGGAAGGGAGGGATAAGAGGGAAAAGGGGCATTACGATTAGCATATGTAATGTTGGGGGGGCACGGGGAGGGCAGAACAACTCAGAGAAGACAAGTAGTGATTCTATAGCATCTCACTACACTGATGGACAGTGACTGTAATGGGGTTGGTGGGGGGGACCTGATGAAGGGGTAGTTTAATAATCGTAATATTGCACATGTAATTGTAAATTAATGATAATAAAATAAATTATATAAAAAAATAAAAAAATAAAAAATAAAAAAAATAAATATGATGGAGGGATTAAACAATTTCCAGACAAGCAAAAGCTGAGAGAATTTGCCTCCCATAAACCACCTCTGCAGGACATCTTAAAGGAACTACTCTAGAAGGAAGCATTCCTAAGGCTAAAAAGATTTCACCAGAGAAAATAAAATCATAGCAAAGAAAACAGACCATCCAAATACTAACTAAAGGCAATGAATAAAACACCTAGTATAGAAAGAATAGAGGAGGAAGAATAAAAAGGGAGAGAAATAAAGAAACATCAGACTGTGTTTACAATAACTTAACAAGAAAGTTAAGTTAGATTGTTAGATAGTAAAGAAGCAACCCCTGAACTTTTGGTAACCACGAATCTAAAGCCAGCAATGGCAATAAGTACATATCTATCAATAATCACCCTACATGTAAATGGACTAAATGCACCAATCAAAAGACACAGAGTAATAGAATGGATAAAAAAGCAAGCCCCATCTATATGCTGCTTACGAGAGACTCACCTCAAACCCAAAGATATCCCCAGACTAAAAGTGAAGGGATGGAAAAAGATATTTCATGCAAACAACAAGGAGAAAAAAGCAGGTGTTGCAGTACTTGTATCACACAAAACAGACTTCAAAACGAAGAAAGTAACAAGAGATAAAGAAGGACATTACATAATGATAAAGGGGTCAATCCAAAAAGAAGATACGACCATTGTAAATACATATGCACCCAACACAGGAGCGCCGGCATTTGTGAAACAAATACTAACAGAATTAAAGGAGGAAATAGACAGCAATGCATTCGTTTTAGACTTCAACACACCACTCACTCCAAAGGACAGATCAACCAGACAGAAAATAAGTAAAGACACAGAGGCACTGGACAACACACTAGAACAGATGTACCTAACAGACATCTACAAAACTCTACACCCAAAAGCAACAAGATACACATTCTTCTCAAGTGCACATGGAACATTTTCCAGAATAGACCACATACTAGGCCACAAAAAGAACCTCAGTGAAGTTGAAAATATTGAAATTCTACCAACCAACTTCTCAGATCATAAAGGTATTAAACTAGAATTAAGTTTTAGAAAGAAAACAAAAAGGCTCATCAATACATGGACTCTTAACAACATTCTCCTAATTAATCAATGGGTAAATGACCAAATCAAAACAGAAATCAAAGGGTATATGGAGACAAATGACAACAACAACACAAAACCACAACTTCTGTGGGATGCAGAAAAGGCAGTTCTAAGAGGAAAGTATATTGCAATCCAGGTCTATCTAAAGAAAGAACATTCCCAAATGAATAGTCTAAAGACACAATTACTGAAATTGGAAAAAGAAGAACAAATGAGGCCCAAAGTCACCAGAAGGAGAGACATAATAAAGATTAGAGAAGAAATAAATAAAATTGAGAAGAATAGAACAATAGAAAAAAATCAATGAAACCAAGAGCTGGTTCTTTGAAACAATAAACAAAATAGATAAACCCCTAGCCAGACTCATTAAGAGAAAAAGAGAATCTACACACATAAACACAATCAGAAATGAGAAAGGAAAAATCATGATGAATCCCACAGAAATACAAAGAATTATATATAAGAGAGTATTATGAGAATTTATATGCTAACAAGCTGGAAAACCTAGAAGAAATGGACTTCTAAGAAAAATACAACCTTACAAAACTGTCCAACCAAGAAACAGAAAAACTAAACAGACCAATCACCAGCAACAAAATTGAAGCGGTAATCAAAAAACTACCCAAGAACAAAACCCCCGGACCAGGTGGATTCACCTCTGAATTCTACCAGACATATAGAGAAGAAATAACACCCATTCTCCTTAAAGTTTTCAAAAAATAGAAGAGGAGGGAATACTTCCAAACTCATTCTATGAAGCCAGCATCACTCTAATACCAAAACCGGGCAAAGACCTCACCAAAAAAGAAAACAACAGACCAATATCCCTGATGAATGTGGATGCAAAAATACTCAACAAAATATTAGCAAATCGAATTCAAAAATACATCAAGAGGATCATACACCATGATCAAGTAGGATTCATCCCAGGGATGCAAGGGTGGTACAACATTCGAAAATCCATCAACATCATCCACCACATCAATAAAAAGAAGAACAAAAACCACATGATCATCTCCATAGATGCAGAAAAAGCATTTGACAAAATTCAACATCCATTCATGATTAAAACTCTGAACAAAATGGGTATAGACGGCAAGTACCTCAACATCATAAAGACCATATATGACAAACCCATAGCTAACATCATACTTAACAGCGAGACGCTGAAAGTTTTTCATCTAAGATCGGGAACAAGACAGGGATGCCCACTCTCTCCACTGTTATTCAACATAGTACTGGAGGTCCTAGCCACGGGAATCAGACAAAACAAAGACATACAAGGCATCCAGATTGGTGAAGAAGTCAAATTGTCACTATTTGCAGATGACATGATATTGTACATAAAAAACCCTAAAAACTCCACTCCAAAACTACTAAAACTAATATGTGAGTTCAGCAAAGTTACAGGATACAAAATTAACACACAGAAATCTGTTGCCTTCCTATACACTAACAATGAACTAACAGAAAGAGAAATGAGAAAAACAATTCCATTCACAATTGCATCAAAAAGAATAAAATACCTAGGAATAAACCTAACGAAGGAAGTGAAAGACCTGTACTCTGAAAACTACAAGACACTCCTAAGAGAAATTAAAGAGGACACTAACAAATGGAAATGCATCCCATGCTCTTGGCTAGGAAGAATAAATATTGTCAAAATGGCTATATTACCTAAAGCAATCTACAGATTCAATGCAATCCCGATCAAAATACCAACAGCATTCTTCAATGAACTGAAACAAATAATTCTAAAATTCATATGGAACCACAAAAGACCCCTAATAGCCAAAGCAATCCTGAGAAGGAGGAATAAAACAGGTGGAATTATGCTCCCTGACTTCAAGCTCTACCACAAAGCCACAGTAATTAAGACAATTTGGTATTGGCACAAAAACAGACCTAAAGACTAGTGGAATAGAATAGAAAATCCCAACATCAACCCAAACATATACAGTCAATTGATATTTGATAAAGGAGCCTTGGATATACATTGGGGAGATGACAGCCTCTTCAGCAACTGGTGTTGGAAAAACTGGACAGTTACATGTAAGAGAATGAAACTGGACTACTGTCTAACCCCATACACAAAGGTAAACTTAAGGTGGATCAAAGACCTGAATGTAAGTCATGAAACCATAAAACTCTTAGAAAAAAACATAGGCAAAAATCTCTTGAACATAACATGAGCAACTTCTTCATGAACATATCTCCCCGGGCAAGGGAAACAAGCAAAAATGAACAAGTGGGACTATATCAAGCTGAAAAGCTTCTGTATAGCAAAGGACACCATCAGTAGAACAAAAAGACATCCTACACTATGGGAGAATATATTCATAAATGACATATCCGATAAGGGGTTGACATCCAAAATATATAAGGAACTCACGCACCTCAACAAACAAAAAGCAAATAGTCCAATTAAGAAATGGGCAGAGGACATGAATAGACACTTCTCTAAAGAAGAAATTTAGATGGCCAACAGGCACATGAAAAGATGCTCCACATCACTAATCATCAGAGAAATGCAGATTAAAACCACAATGAGGTATCACCTCACACCAGTGAGGATGGCCAACATCCAAACCACAAACAACAACAAATGTTGGCGAGGATGTGGAGAAAAGGGAACCCTCCTACACTGCTAGTGGGAATGCAAATTATTTCAACCATTGTGGAAAGCAGTATGGAGGTTCCTCAAAAAACTCAACATAGGGGAGGAACAACCTAAGACAGGCACAGTCGCAAGGGACCTCAGGTGAGCAACGTGGGGGCCAACTGAGGTGAGGCATAGAACCTCACCCCTCCAGACGAGAGAGACATTGCCTGTGACAAGCTATGTCACAGGCCAAGCCCAGCTAATCATTAATCTGGTACCTTCCACAACTATATGCATATGCATTTGCGTCAATTAAAACAAAAAAGGGGGAAATGTGGGATTTACTTATAATTTAAGTATAAAAATCATATGAATAATCATAGTTGACGTGATTGATTATAGTAACTGAATTAGTTTCTCTGATATGACTACCTTTGCATTGTTCACTTTGTCAGAACTTGTTCACTATGTTCCTTACATTGTTCACCTTGTGGGAGCTTGTTCACTGTATTGGAACTTGTTCATTGCACGGTGAGCAATAATGTCTTGTGTATTGAAAAGTTTTTAAGAGAAAAAACCTCAAAAGTTCACATCGCAAGAAAAAATAATTTGTAACTATGTATTTTGAAGGATGTTAACTAAACTTACTGTGATAATCATTTCACAATTTAAAAAAAGAAAAAAACACTCAAAATAGAAATACCATTTGACCCAGAAATTCCACTCCTAGGAATTTACCCTAAGAATGCAGCAGCCCAGTTTGAAAAAGACAGATGCACCCCTTTGTTTATCGCAGCACTATTCACAATAGCCAAGAAATGGAAGCAACCTAAGTGTCCATCAGTAGATGAATGGATAAAGAAGATGTGGTACATATACACAATGGAATATTATACAGCCATAAGAAGAAAACAAATCCTACCATTTGCAACAACATGGATGGAGCTAGAGGGTATTATGCTCAGTGAAATAAGCCAAGCCGAAAAAGACAAGTACCAAATGATTTCACTCATATGTGGAGTGTAAGAACAAAGAAAAAAACTGAAGGAACAAAACAGCAGCAGACTCACAGAACCCAAGAACGGACTAATATTTACCAAAGGGAAAGGGACTGGGGAGGATGGGTGCGAAGGGAGGGACAAGGGGGTAAAGGGGCATTACGATTAGCAGATGTAATGTTAGGGGGGCATGGGAGGGCTGTACAACTCAAAGACAAGTAGTGACTCTATAGCATCTCAGTACGCTGATGGACAGTGACTGTAATGGGGTTGGTAAGGGGGACCTGGGTAGTTTAATCACCATAATATTGCACATGTAATTGTAGATTAATGATACCAAAATAAACTTAAAAATAAATAAATAAATAAAAATAAAAGAGTCAGAAAAAATGAAAAAAAATTTAACTGGATTCATGGTGAGTTCAATAATAGATGTTCTGACTTGACTGCGGTGTTTTCCTTTGATTTTATTCTTACAAATAATGTATGCTTAACTTACAGAAAATACATTTGCCTTCAAGAGAACCTAATTTCTTTTATAACATTTATTCCTTACTCTTTCTCTTTGTTACTCATTCTGTGTAACCTCCAAAAAACTGAGAACCAAGGACTACGACTAGTTCAAAATCCTCATGGAACTGTGCAACTGAAAAATAATTTTAAAACACCTGTGGGCTAATTCATCTCAGTTAATATATAAAGAAGTACAAAAAATAGTACTGAAATATAACATCTAATGAATCGCAAACTTTAGAAAAAGAGAGGCCAATACCCAATACAGGTGAAACTGATATAAATGTAACTATTTTGTGGCACAGGACATTGGTACAGCTCTTTTAGAAAACTATATAAAAACATCTAGGAAAAAAATTTTTTAACCTAGTAATCTTCCCGGAACCAGGAAATAACTAAAGAGAAGAAAAATGCTATATAAGGCAAGAAAATGTCACTACCTACAATAACTACTTACCAGCAACCCATTTAACAAAAGGCTATAGCATGTAGGTGGGATAATTTTCTTCAACTACCCACCCCAGGATGGATACCAAAACAACTCCAAGGATTGGAAGAGATATTCTGAGTAGCTGAGAGTATAAGTGTGCCTAAGGCGAGAAAGCTACATGGATGCAGATTTTCCCTCAGTAATAAAACTGTCCCAACTCCTCAGAGTACTTAACAATTGACAACACAGTCAGGTAATAACCTATCTATTCCATTAAAGCAGAGGAGAGAGAGACAAAATTAGGAATATTGCATGTGGCAACTCTGCATGAGAGGGAAGATTGAACAAAAGGATAACCAATGTCCCATCCATCTCTGTAATCCTAAATTAGCGTCTACTTGCACAGAAGTCTTCAAGGGGGAGCAGACACCAGCTGCAATTTGGGTTCCCCAGAAGGCAGAGTGAGAGGGAGATAGTGTACAGGAAGTCTGTTGGTGAGAGCTCTCAAGGCCCTTCCTCCAGGCGAAGGGGAGGAGACCGACGCAGAGAGAGAAGCTGGGCTTCGATGCAGTCACAACACGGCCTCAGCCTACCCCACAGTGGGCTCTGAAGGGGGATGGCCCTTCAGAGTCAGAGCAAGAGGGTGGGCTGGATCTTTATATCAATTACCCACCAGTCACTGGATGCAAGGTGCACCCAGGAATGGGCTTGCCCTTGAAAAGCAGGGCCCCCTCCAACAGAGGACTAACAGCTGACAGCCACTGGCTGGCGCTTGACAGCAGAAGGGATTTGGACAGGGTAGCACAACACACCTACCACAAAGACTCCATATAACATTTTTTTAAATAATTTATTTTAGTATCATTAATCTACAATTACATGTGCAATATTATGGTGATTAAACTACCCCCTTCATCAGGTCCCCCCCACCAACCCCATTACAGTCACTGTCCATCAGCATAGTGAGATGCTATAGAATCACTACTTGTCTTCTCTGAGTGGGACAGCCCTGCCCGTGCCCTCCCAACATTACATCTGCTAATCGTAATGCCCCTTTTTCCCCCTTGTCCCTCCCTTCCCACCCATCCTCCCCCGTACCTTTCTCTTTGGTGACTATTAGTCCGTTCTTTGGTTCTGTGAGTCTGCTGCTGTTTTGTTCCTTCAGGTTTTTTTCTTTGTTCTTATACTCCACATATGAGTGAAATCATTTCGGCTGGGCTTATTTCACTGAGCATAATACTCTCTAGCTCCATCCATGTTGTTGCAAATGGTAGGATTTGTTTTCTTCTTATGGCTGAATAATATTCCATTGTGTGTATGTACCACATCTTCTTTATCCATTCATCTACTGATAGACATTAGGTTGCTTCCATTTCTTGGCTATTGTGAATAGTGCTGCGATAAACATAGGGGTGCATCTGTCTTTTTCAAACTGCGCTGCTGCATCCTTAGGGTAAATTCCTAGGAGAGGGATTCCTGGGTCAAATGGTAATTCTATTTTGAGTTTTTTGAGGAACCTCCATACTGCTTTCCACAATGGTTGAACTAATTTGCAGTCCCACCAGCAGTGTAGGAGGGTTCCCTTTTCTCCACATCCTCGCCAACATTTGTTGTTGTTTGTGTTTTGGATGTTGGCCATCCTCACTGGTGTGAGGTGATATCTCATTGTGGTTTTAATCTACATTTCTCTGATGATTAGTGATGTGGAGCATCTTTTCATGTGCCTGTTAGCCATCTGAGTTTCTTCTTTGGAGAAGTGTCTATTCATGTCCTCTGCCCATTTCTTAATTGGATTATTTACTTTTATGTTTGTTGAGATGCGTAAGCTCTTTATATATTTTGGATGTCAACCCCTTATCGGATATGTCATTTATGAATATATTCTCCCATACTGTAGGATGTCTTTTTGTTCTACTGATGGTGTCCTTTGCTGTACAGAAGCTTTTCAGCTTGATATAGTCCCACTTGTTCATTTTTGCTTTTGTTTCCCTTGCTCGGGGAGATATTTTCATAAAGAAGTCACTCATGTTTATGTCCAAGAAATTTTTGCCTATATTTTTTTCTAAGAGTTTTATGGTTTCATAACTTATATTCAGGTCTTTGATCCATTTTGATTTGACTTTTGTGTATGGGGTTAGACAGTAGTCCAGTTTCATTCTCTTACATGTAGCTGTCCAGTTTTGCCAACACCAGCTGCTGAAGAGGCTGTCATTTCCCCACTGTATATCCAAGGCTCCTTTATCAAATATTAATTGACTGTGTATGTTTGGGTTAATGTTTGGATTTTCTATTCTGTTCCACTGGTCTGTGGGTCTGTTTTTGTGCCAATACCATATTGTCTTGATTACTGTGGCTTTGTAGTAGAGCTTGAAGTCAGGGAGTGTAATTCCCCCTGTTTTATTCCTCCTTCTCAGGATTGCTTTGGCTATTCGGGGTCTTTTGTGGTTCCATATGAATTTTAGAATTATTTGTTCCAGTTCATTGAAGAAAGCTGTTGGTAGTTTGATAGGGATTGCATTGAATCTGTAGATTGCTTTAGGTAGTATAGCCATTTTGACAATATTTATTCTTCCTAGCCAAGAGCATGGGATGCATTTCCATTTGTTAGTGTCCTCTTTAATTTCTCTTAGGAGTGTCTTGTAGTTTTCAGAGTACAGGTCTTTCACTTCCTTCGTTAGGTTTATTCCTAGGTATTTTATTCTTTTTGATGCAATTGTGAATGGAATTGTTTTTCTGATTTCTCTTTCTGTTAGTTCATCGTTAGTGTATAGGAAAGCAACAGATTTCTGTGTGTTAATTTTGTATCCTTCAACTTTGCTGAATTCAGGTATTAGTTCTAGTAGTTTTGGAGTGGAGTCTTCCATATAACATTTTTGTGTGTTGATTATTTCAAGGGTAGCACACATCAAATGTCGAAACCCGCCCTTGGCAGTTCACAACAGTCTGTTTTAAAATATTTGGTAGTTCCTTGGCCTCACTAGGAAACACCACCGCATGTAAATATTTCTACATGGACAAACAAATGTAGTAAAAGAAAAACCTACTTTCATTCTTAGTATTGAAAAATCCAATCCCAACCTCCACAGGCCAAGTTTAGAGGGTTGCAAATCCACACCCAGAACATATGGTTGCAGATATTGTGAGGTTCAAAAATACCCAAGAGTAACCAATAATATTCAAATTAGATATAAAGCCAATTTTTTTAAACTGTCCTCTCCCTTCCTGTCCAAGATGTAAACAATTTACTCATGCAGAGAAAACATGTTAACGTGTACATCCATTCAACCTCAACTGGTTATATTCTAACTGAAAAGTTTTAACCATGCTGTTCCCTCATACTATTAACATTAGAGCATTAATTTATAAAATTTTCTGTGTGACATGTATGAAATATAAGTATTAAATAATGAGACTTCCATAAATCCCAACTGAAATTCAAGTTGAATACCATGAAAACTAAACAGATCCACTGAAGAAAACAAAATTTGACATACTAAATATGCTTTTATGCATGTACCTCAAGGACAGTTATCAATTCCTTTATATTTTAATTCTGTACTCTTGAGAAACAGGTACATAACATCTAGTCCTCCAACAATCAGAACAGCTGGATTTTCAGCAAGTCTCAAGAATAAGTTACTATGTTTGGTTAAAACACTGCTGATGAAACATATTCAGTTATTATACAACTATTAATAAGGCTTTAGCTTTACTTATAAAGTTTATATTTACAGTACAGAGAAAAACATGAGGTGTTGGACAAAGGCAAGCAGGGCTTGCCCTCAAACTGAATTATTTAAAGGGCCACCTCTTTCATGACTAGACTGACTGATTTTTAGAAAAAGAGAAGTTTAAAACTTAATACAGAAAGATTAAAAGAAGGTGGAATACTCATGTAAAGGTAAAGTAGCTTCTTGTAATTTATCTTTGAAATTCTTCTGAAAGCTCAGATAGAAGGAAAAAATGAAGGAAAGTTGACCTTCACAGAGCAAACAAAAACTGCTAAGTTCAAGAACATTTAGAAGAGCCAAATGAAGATCAATGGAATAATAAAATAAATGGGTGTTGTGTTGTTTTGTGCAGGTAAGTTTGTGGTAATTGTTTCAGCAGCAACTGAAAACTAGTAATTTCTCATTACATTCTACCTCCTGCTATATTTTAAGCAAGTTACATCTTAACACATTTTAATGTGTTCTGTTCAAAGCTAGCATGGTTCTCTGTACAAATATGGCCCTCAATAATACTTCCTGAATGGATGAAATCTTGTAAACCTCCTCACTGCTTTCACTGGAGGAAGAATTATATTAGAACCAGCCTAGATTAAATTTCTTTAGTAGGGCTCTTTGTTCACAGAGCCCAGGAGCTATACACCCTCTCATTTCTTATTTTATTGTTCATCGATCTTAATTTGGCTTCTCTAAATATTCCTGAAATACACAAACCTCTCTATAAAGTGGTTTATTTTAAAAGATGACTGGCTTTCTAATAACAAATATATTCAAAGATCATTGATTGAACTGAAGGGTTCAGCTCCTAGTATTTTTTTAGTGTCAGACGTTATAGGTGAAATACATAATTTAATCTTCCTAACTGCTACAAAATCAGTGTTTTTTTTAATTAGTGTTTATTAAGAAGATGAACCTTGTAAAAATGACCCTTAACTTTCACCTTTGATTATGAGATCCTGCAATCGAAAAATGTTTCGTTTTTATATAATCTTTTACTTTTGAACTTCTGGGTATTACCTTGCTTAAAAAGGACTTCCTTACCATAAGTTTGTCTCCTGTATTACAAATATATATAAATAAAAGCTTTTTAAAATATATATGTAAGTTCCTTAACCCACCTGAAATTTACTTTGGTGTATAGGAAGGTATAAGAAACCTTCCTAACCTGTCTTCCAAATGATTAGCCAAACTGTCTGATCTTTTAAAAAAAAAATCATCCTTTCTCCATGGATTTAAAATTTCGCTTTTATGATGTATTAAATCCGTGTGCATGTGTGTGTGTGTGCCTGTGTGTGCATGGGTCTCTGGACTTTAATCTGTTTCAATTACCTAGCTCAGAGCTTTTGAAACTGCAAGGTCTAACCTGTTAGTGGCTCCTAAGATCAGTTTAGTGGGTCATAACAATACTCATAACCATTGTTGGTGTCCTTTAACGAAGTAGAATAGAAAATAGAAGAGTACTTCTTTTATAGTAGTTATCCCATGAAACACATGTACACTTGACTTAACTGTAAAATGCTTTCATTATTATGTAGTTCAAAAAGGATTTAAGGAATACTGCTTTAGTTATGCCTGTGACAATATTACTCCATTTTAATTACTTTATAGTTTTTTAATGTCTGATATACAAGCCCCTCTCTCCCCACTCTTTATTTAAAAAAATTCTGAGAGAAACTTTAGAATCAGCTTACCAATTTAAAAATGTCTTTTGATATTGTGATTAGGAATGAATGAATGACTTAGGAATTCTGAATGAATTCTCATTACATTGAGTGTATAGATTTGAATGCAACTGCCATCTTTATTTGGCTGAATCTTCCTATTCAGAAATATGGTGTTTCCTTTTATTCAGTTCATTTTTGTATCATTCAATAGCTTTATGATTTATTCATGTATTCATTACATGTTTCTTGACAGATATTTTCCTAAATCTATGGTTGATACATGAATGAGGCTTTTTAAATTTTTTTTAGGAGAGCAAGGCAGAGGCTTTTATTTACAGAGAAAGCAAGAGGACAGAGCTCCTGGCTCAAGCCAGGAGGGGACAAGAGAGTCCCCGAATGAGGCCTTTTTAAAGATAATGTCTAACTGGTTATTAGAAGTGCGTAACACTGATTTTTAAAATGCTACTCTGGTAACCAGTCACCTTATTTAAGTCTGTAATTAGTCCTAGTTTTTCCCCCCATTTCTTATTTTGATTTCTGGTAGACTATTGTAAATATCTGAAAATTGTACTTCTGTCTATCCCTTTTCAGTTTTTTTATCTTTTAAAAAAGTCAATAGCTAGAACCTTAGGTTCAATGCTAATTTGAGTTGCTCCTGACAAACTGTTTCACCATAAATATATTCATCATAGGGTTCTAGGAGGTAACTGTTACTAATTTTAGAAAGTTGATGCATATGCTATGAGTTTTTATTATGAAGCTGAATTTCATCAAATACTTCTTGGGTTTCGGTCATGAATATCATAGTGATTTTTCTTCTTTTAATCTACTAAAGCAATACAAATAATTGATCACATAGGAGTTCCTATTATTGAACCATCTTTGCATTCCTATAATGCAAACAACTTACCTGGACCTGTGATATTACTCTTTTAATACATGGCTAGACTGAATTTTTTTATATCTGACTTAGGGTTTTTCATATCTATGTTATAAATGAAATTGATTCATAATGTATATATACACTTTGTGCTTTTCTTGTCCAGTTATGGTATCATGGTTACATTACCCTTAAAAGAGGAATTAAAAAGTGCTCTACGCACTAAAATGGTGTTGTAGCGAAATTTGTTTCTCAAAAATTTGGTATAATTCACCTACAAACCCATCTGGGTCCCACATCTCTGACTAAATTTTTGATTTTCCTATAATTATTGACCAATTCAGGTTTTCTACCTCCATGATTCAAATAAAACCACCCACTTCACCTGCATTTTTTTTATATGTACATCCATTGTATATTACTCTCATTTGTACCTATAATGCCCCTTTTCTCACTTCTAATGTTCCGTAAGTACATATTTTCTTTTTTCCTTAATCAAATTCACCAAAGATTTATGTAATTTATTTACTGGTCTTTTTTTTTTTTTTAAGAAAAACAGTTATGGCTTTACTGCTTAGGTTACTGGTCTATTTTCATTTTTGTTTATAAAGACAAAAACAAAAAAATTTTTTTCTTTCTAATTTGGATTTGTTATTATTCGGGTTCTTCATTTGGCTCACTTATTTCCCATTTTTCTAATAAATGCATCTTCTCGATGCTTCTTTAGCCTCATTCCAGCAGAACACCTATCTGATGAATGTTTAAGATCCTGAAGTTGATCTCTATTACTTCTAACCTTGCAATATTCTGCAAAATTTTGTTGCCTATCTTCCAGATCACTAATTTTGTCTTTAATCACATCTATTCAATTCTCAAGCTGACCTATTTAACCTTTCAAGCACCATAATCGTATTTAAATTTACATGAACTTTGTTGTTTAAATGATCTTTTTCCAAAGCAGGCTAATTTAGCGTGTTCATTATCTCAAATCTCTTTGAAGATACCAACTAACTTGTTTTTAGCTTCTCCTATATCCCCCAAAGTCTGCTTATTATAGGTGTTTTCTTTCATCCTGTTTTCCTCAAATATCTGGTGATCCTTTCATATTCACTCATGCTTAAGAATTAAGGACTAGGTCAATCAACAAGAGCAACTAATCCATGTTTCCTCTCTAGTATTTTTGAATATACCAAGGCTGCTGCTTTGATAGTGTCAACTAACTGCAGGCTCCATGTAAGGGTCCAGGGAGTGTCCAACATTGGACTTTGTTTTAGAGCATGTAAGTATGGAACAAGCAGAAGGGCAGGCTGGGAGACAAATACATAAACCTGCCAAAATAAGAATGTCTTTCATCTAGCAGTGAATGGTTTTAGTAGATACTGCCTACCAGAGGCTCATAGTGACTTGCCCAGCACCATTTTTGTTGCGGGTGCTCAGGGTGATATGAAGTTCTACCCTACTTCTCTCTCAGGTCCCTATACCCACTTGAGCAATCCTCCCAAGACAAAATGTTCACTTTCTTGAGACCACAGTTCCCAGTTCTTTCTGGGATGCCGGGGGAGGTCACTGTTATAAATGGAATACTTTAATTTCTGGAATTTTGCTCTAGGGACCCTTCCTGTGGGTAACTGTCAATCACTGTAAGCTCTGCTTTTAATTTCATTTTCTTCTGCACCTGTGTTTTGGGTTATGCTTTTTTTATTGCTTTTGTTTTTTTGTCAATTTAATCCCATCTATTTTCAGTTTTCCAGGAATTCTTTCTGATTTTTTTTTAAGTAATTTATTTCAAAGGATTTTTGATAAGAGAGAAGCTAGATATGTGTGCCCAGGCTGCCATTTTACATCAAAAATTCAGCTTGTCCTCCTGAATTCTGACATGAAATGTTTGTATAATTTAAACTGTTTTAGTCAAAGTTACCTAAAATACTACTCTGCTAAGGAAATGAAAAAACAGTTTCATTTCAACCCTAGGTTCTTTTCAACCCCAGCCTACTGGTGAACAAAACAGATTTCTGCCTTGTCAAGTTCATTAAAAAAGTGGTCACACCTGATGGGACCCGAGCACTCCCCCACCCCAGCGCACCCGCAGGAAGAGAGGATTCAGAGCCGGGAGGGAGTGGAAGTACACCCCACGAAGTAGCCAGCCCCGGGGAGCGCTGACCCACATCGCACAGTGCAGCGGAGACTGGAGAGACAGAGGGGCAGGATCTGAGCAGGGAAGGCACCACGGTGCTTGCAGCGGGCTCCCGGGAAGTAAAAAAAAAAGCGCACGCTTTCTTCAGCGGTCTTAAAGAGACAGGACCCAGCAGAGGAGCGGGATCGCCCCCGCACACTCAGCCCACCAGGCTGGGAGTCCTGGGGAGTTTCGGACGCCTTAGATGGCGACTGGGGAAACGTGGGCGTACTTACACTTCTCACTGACATCAACAGCCTCCAATTCGTTCCCACCCAGGCCAGAGCGATAAAGGGCCCTGCGGAGCCGCGCGGCCATGGCTGCGGAACAGTGGGGCAACAGCGCCACCTACTGCATTCCCACAGAATCTACTCCTAGTGGGCGTTTTGTTTTGTTTTGTTTGTTTTGTTTTTTCTTTCTTTTTTTTTTTTTTCTTCTTTCTTTCTTATTTTCTTTTTCTCTTTTAAAAGTATTAAAGAGGACTTCCGGGAAGATGGTGGTGTGAGCAGGGCGGCAGAAATCTCCTCCCAACACTATATTTATCTACGAAAACACAGAAAATACATCTATTCCTAAAAGAGAGACGAGAATACACAGGGAAGCGCACAGCGTGCAGCTGTACCCGAGAGGACTCGGCACCCCAAGAGGCGGGTAAGATACGGAGCCGTGACCCGGCGGGAACCGAGCCCTCCCCCACCCCAGCGCACCGGCGGGAGGAGAGGATTCAAAGCCGGGAGGGAGTGGAAGCACACCCCGCGAAGTAGCCAGCCCTGGAGATCTGCGCGGGGAGCGCTGACCCACATTGCGCAGTGCAGCGGAGATTGGAGAGACAGAGGGGCAGGATCTGAGCGGGGAACGCGCCAGGGTGCTTGCAGCCGGCTCCCGGGAAGGAAAAAAATAAAAGCGCGCACTTTCTTCAGCGGTCTTAAAGAGACAGGAGCCCAGCGGAGGAGCCGGATCGCCCAGCACACTCAGCCCAGCAGGCTGGGAGTCCTGGGGAGTTTCAGACGCCTTAGCTGGCGACTGAGGAAGCGTAGCCATACTTAACACTTCTCACTGAGATCAACAGCCTCCTATTCGTTCCCACCCCTGCCAGAGCGATAAAGGGCCCTGCGGAGCAGCACAGTCACAGCTGTGGATGAGTGGGGCAATAGCGCCACCTAGAGCATTCCCACAGAATCAACGTCCGGTGGGCTTTTTTTTTTTTTTTTGTTTTGTTTTGTTTTTTTTGTTTTTGTTTTTTCTTTTTTCTTTTTCTTTCTTTTTTCTTTATTTTCTTTCTTTCCTTTTTTTTCCCTCTTTTTTTTCTTCTCTTTTTAAAGTCTTAAAGAGCCCAGCTGACATACGTGGCAACTATCAGTGACCAATTCTATAGCCATGAAAAGACAGAGGAATATGGTTCAGACCAAAATCAACCAGATAACCCCAGAGAGGGAGTCTGAAGTGATGGAAATGCACAGCCTCACTGAAAAGGAATTCAGAATAAAAGTCATAACCATGCTGATGGACCTACAGAGAAATGTGCAAGAGCAGAGGGAGGAAGGGAGGGAACTGAGGAAAGACAATGCAGAAATCAGACAATGATCAACGGGCTTAACAGCAGAATGGATGAGATGCGAGACTGTTAATGGAATAGAAAACAGAGAACAGGAGTACAGAGCAGCCGAGGCAGAGAGAGATAAAAGGATTTCTAGGAATGAAAGAATATTAAGAGAACTGTGTGACCAATTCAAACGGAACAATATTCGCATTATAGGAGTACCAGAGGAAGAAGAGAGAGAAAAAGGAATAGAAAGTGTCTTTGAAGAAATAATTGCTGAAAACTTTCTCTCGCTGGGGAAGGAAGTAGTCTCGCAGTCCACCGAAGTTCATAGATCTCCCAACACAAGGGACCCAAGGAAGACAACACCAAGACACATAATAATTAAGATGGCAAAGATCAAAGATAAAGACAGGGTATTAAAGGCAGCTAGAGAGAGAAAAGATCACCTACAAAGGAAAAACCCATCAGACTATCATCAGACTTCTCAACAGAAACCTTAGAGGCCAGAAGAGAATGGCATGATATATTAAACGTAATGAAACAGAAGGGCCTCGAACCAAGAATATTGTATCCAGCACGATTATCATTTAAATATGATGGAGGGATTAAACAATTTCCAGATAAACGAAAGTTAAGAGAATTTGCGTCTCATAAACCACCACTAAAGGATATCTTAAATGGACTGCTCTAGATGGAAGCATACCTAAGGCTAAAAAGATGTCACCAGAGAAAAAAAAATCATAGCAAAGAAAGCAGACCATCCAAACACCAACTAAAGGCAAAGAATAAAACACCTATTATAGAAAGAATGGAGGAGGAAATAAGAAGGGAGAGAAAGAAAGAAACATCAGGATCAGGAAAGCTTACAAGAACTTAACAAGAGTTAAGTGATTGTTAGATAGTAAAGAAGCAACCCTTGAACCCTTGGTAACCACGAATCTAAAGCCAGCAAATGGCAATAAGTACATACTCATCAATAATCAATCTTAAACAAATGGACTGAATGTAACCAATCAAAAGACATAGAGTAACAGAATGATAAAAGAAGACCCATCTATATGGGTCATGAAACTCACCTCAAATCCAAAGATATACACAGACTAAAAAGTGAAGGATGGAAAAAGATATTTCATGCAAAACAACAAAGAGAAAAAGCAGGTGTTGCAGTACTTGTAACAGATAAAATAGACTTCAAAAATGGCAAAGTAGTAAAGATAAAGAAGGACATTACATAATGATAAAGGGGTCAGTCCAACAAGAAGATATAACCATTATAAACATATATGCACCCAACACAGGAGCGCCAGCATATGTGAGACAAATACTAACAGAATTAAAGGAGGAAATAGACAGCAATGCATTCATCTAGGAGACTTCAACACACCACTCACTCCAGAGGACAGATCAACCAGACAGAAAATAAGTAAAGACACAGAGGCACTGAACAACACACTAGAACAGATGGACCTAACAGACATCTACAGAACTCTACACCCAAAGCAACAGGTTACACATTCTTCTCAAGTGCACATGGAACATTTTCCAGAATAGACCACATACTAGGCCACAAAAAGAACCTCAGTAATTTAAAAAATATTGAAATCC
>JAVSCE010013579.1:0-17349 GCA_032199065.1 Smutsia gigantea | reverse complement strand
AGCCCTGCCCTGTTCTTAATCCCTTAAAGGGCTGCCTCCCAGCAGGCACATGTTATTCCTTATTAAGTTCATAAAATGTAGATCTAAGACATTACTAATCAGGCTAGAATCAACAGAAACACAACACCTAAGCTTATTATCAATTTAGTGACAAATTAAAATTTATCCTGGGGAAAGACTGTTTCAGAATGATAACAAATCTTCAATGATACAATAAATTAATTGGCCTGTGGCAGTCAGGGCCTTCACCTATTCCCCAGATGTGTATGTTTCCACAACAGAGCCTCAAAAGAAGCCACAATTCAGTGTATCACTTTATCCCACATATCATTCATTCAACAAAGTTATTAAGCTTGTAATGTGAGCAGAGTATTGCGTAAGGAATGCTAGCAAACGTAAGGAATGTAAACAAATAGGAACTATGACTTCCCAAAATACTGAGAAATCGGTGAAAATTATTATAGCCAATGTGATTAATGAAGTGAAATTAAATATCACTAACTCCCTATTATTTTTGGTTCAGTTCAGCACAGCAAACGTTTATCAATGAAGAAATAGAAGGGAAGTTCATTCTATTTAAGAAAACAACCTTAAAGCAGCCTCAAAGCCCTTAGAGGTATCATTCAATCATAACAATAGGTACTCTGGTTACTAATAGATATTCAATATTAATACTGCAGTTGTTATGTTTTTGGGTGTCTTTTCAGCCTGTCCTCTTTAGGGGAGAGGTGAGCCTGGTACTCATCCCTCCGGCCACCACTAACTGGATCAATGCATAGGCTCAGCAGAGACAATCAAATTCTTCTTCCCTTGGAAAGTCAAAATAAAGACACAAGATCACAGATAGGTATTGTAGGAGTTGGGCCAATGTCAGAACCAAAAAATGAGAAAACAGAGATTCTAAAATAGGGGAAAGGAGCAGATGCCCAGAGTTTCAGAGACAAGAGATCAGACAGAGTCTAAAGAAAACCCAGAATTCTGACTTCATAGTTTCAGTCCCAGTGTAACCTGTTTGTGGAAACAAAGACCTCAGACTCACAATTTAAAAAATAATACTTGGTTAATTATAAGAGCTGCATTGCCCAAAGATAGCTGGGAACTATTCTCACACCATGCTGTCAGCAGGACAAGGGCCTTGGAGATACTCAGGTTGCAGAGAGAACTTCTGTTATTCTGCCTAGAAGGGGAAGGGATTCCTTTAGCTCCCATTTTAAATGGGCCACTCAGAAAAGATTGCAATGTTTGTTATTCAAATATTATAGATCTATCATTGTGTTGAGAATTTCAGTTCCTTTCTCTACTGACATCAAGTACAAACTTATTATGGATGAGTGAGTCCCCCAGCCTATCTGGCTCTCCTTAGCTCCTGGTCATTGTATGTTCAATGAGATAAACTCTTGAAGACTTTCATTACTTTCATTGCAGGCTTGAGTTGGATTCTCCCAGAAAAAGACCTGAAACAAAGATTTGAGGGCGAATAGTCTGGGCAGTGATCTTAAGAAGCACTGGCAGGGGAGAGGGAAATTGAAACAAGGAAGGGAAGAAAGCCGATGTAATGTGTGTCAGTGAGAAGGTCACTGCTGCCAGCCAAAGGGGTGCAGTCCCACTGGGACCTCCAGGAAACTATGTAGACTGTGCGACCAGAGTCGTCCTACCAGAGCACTAAGGAGCAGAAGTATTTACCTCCAACTCTTGCCTGCAACTCTCTGAGGCTCCTGTGCAAGCATGGTCAACTTCCCAACATTCTGTCCAGCCCAGCATGGGCCCCAAAGCCCTTGCAGCCAGAGAAAACCTTTAGGTGGACTCAAAGTAGAAGCTGTCAACATGTAAGGATCAGTGAGTTCTAAGGAATGTGCAAGGGGCACCAGGATCATCTACTATGTCACCCATATCCCTTTACTTAAGCTAGAGTAAGTTCCCCTTCTGTGCAACCAAGAAGTCTGTTACTAGAATATTTCACTAGAAAAGCCTTTGGTGGCAGAATTTAATTCATGGTGTTTCTTTAAAGCAATAAATGTTCACTTCAAAAAGCATATCTTCCATTCATTCTAACTGGCCTCCCCTCTCTGAAGCCCCCACTGCCTGAATTAGTGTCATTTTATTGCATAAATAAAAGTTGGTTCTACGTTGTTAAAATTTCAATAGAAAGTTACAGGAAGGGAACTGAACTGGACTTAACATCTTACTGGCCTGACGGTTTCCTTCACTAGCAAACTCTTCTTTCATTAATTATTTATCGGCTGGTAGCTGTAGTGTGCCATGAATTAGGAAAGCTGCACAGACCATCTATCTCCCATACTAAGAATCAATCACAACACGAGACCAGACAGAGATGACTAGACATGTGATATGCAAAATCTCTTAATGTTTACTGCAAAAAGATAACAAGAAGGAATGAAGTCAATGAGAAAAAGAAGTTCATTTTCCTGTACTGAAAAATGGAACTGATTCAAACGGCCCAGCCTCAAACATCGATAATTCATAGACCTACCTCAGCAATAGTCTTGCTACTTGAATGAGGATCACCACTTAACACTGCCATGTATTATTAAAGAAGCATGTTAACTCAACTATTGTATCAGGGGATGGATTTCATAAGTTACAGAATCATGACATAACTCAAGACCAGACAGGGGAAGGTTAGGAATTACCAAGGTGTGGCCTATTATTTGGAACTGAGGGCCCAATAATGGGCTTGTTGACTGACGGAAAGAATGAATGACACATGCTAGACTTCCAGTCTACGGAATTTCAGTTGTAGCAAACACAACAATGCTAAAAAAATGACTCCTCTGTAATATCTTTTGGAAACGAATTATGTTACACTATTTTAAGTTAATTGTCTAGAACCTTCAAGAATCTGGAGATTGAAAAGGACCTCAGAGTACAGTGATTACAGTGGTAAGGTACTGTTCCCTCAATTTCTGTTTGCCTGAGAAAGTCTATTTCCCCTTCACTTTTGAAGGATAATTTACAAGATGCACAATTCTAGGTTGGGGAGGTTTCCTCTTAACATTTTCAGTATTTCACTCTACTTGTTTGCGTGGTTTTGGCGGAGAAGTCCAGTGTAATTCTTATCCTTGCTCCTCCAGAGGTAAGGTTTTTCTTCCCCCCACCACGCTTCTTTCAAGGTTTTTTCTTTACCTTTGATTTTTTTTTTTTTTTTTTGCTGTTTAACTATAAAATGCTTGGGTGAAGGGCTTTTGTTTGTTTGTTTGTTTTTGGTTTTTGCATTTATTCTGCTTGCAGGTCTCCAAGTCTTCTGCTCCAGTGGTTTGGTGTCTGACATTAATTCGGTAAATTCTTAGTCATTGTTGCTTCAAATATTACTTCTGTTCCTTTTTCTCTTATTCTCTGGTATTCCCATTACATATATTACATATACATGAACGCCTTTTGTAATTCTAACATTTTGTGGATATTCTGGTTCTGGTTTTTTGTTTTCAGTCTCTTTTTAATTTTTACTTTTAGAAGTTTCTATTCTCACACTCCATGATTCTTTCTTTGCCATGTCCAGTTATTAATAAGCCCATCAAAGGCATTCTTCATTTCTGTTTTAGTTTTTTTTTTAATATCTGCCATTTATTTGGATTTTTTTCTTAGAATTTCCATCTCCTTACATTGTCCATCTGTTCTTGCATGCTGTCTATTTTATCTATTAGGGTCCTTAGCATATCAATCATAGCTGTTTTAAATTCCTGGTCTGATAATTCTAACATCCCTGCTATATGTGAGTCTATTTCTGATGCATGCTTTCCAGCTGTTTTTTTTTTTTTTGCCTAAGTATTCCTTGCTTGAGAACTGACATGATATGCTAGATAAAAGGAACTGCTATATATAGTCCTTTATAATGTGGTGATAAGACACAGGGTGAGGGAAAGCGATTGCCAGTGCCATGATTAACTTAGTCTTTCAGTGAGCCTCTGCCTCTGGACTTCGCAAGTGCTTCTCAGTCCTCCAGTCCTTAGGTGGGACAGGGTGGCGAGAGGGGGATAGAGATGGGTGTTTCCCTTCCCCCAGGTAAATTAGGTTCTGATAATACCCCAACAGGTCAGGATCTGGTTAAGTAGTCTCTCTTAAGGGCAGGCCTTGCTACAAAGAACAGAAAGCTATGCCATATTTAAAAATAGTTCCTCTTCCCCTCCTTTTCTGATAGTCACTGTGAGAATCTATTTAAGCTCCTAGAGGTTAATCTCACAAAAGTGTGGGGACCAGCCTATGACTGGATCCCCTTGGATTTTTTAACTCTCAAACTTGTCTGTACTGACTGAATCTCCAGAAATATTTCAAACATAGTTCAGGTTTCCCTACGCCAATAACTGGTTTCCATGGAGTTTTTGCCAATAGGTTTCTGTTCCTTTGAGTTTCATTCTCTGTACTTGCCTATCTGTCTCTCCAGTTTGGAGAGGCAGAAATTTTCCACACTTTTCTTACAGATCTAAGAAGAGCTGCTAATTTTTTTCAGCTTGTTCAGATATTTTTACCTGTTGGGATGGAGTAGTGACGTCCAAGCTCTTTACGTGCTGTACCAGAAACCAGAAGTCTCCTTCCTTTACTTTTTATTCCTCCATCTGTAGAACTCAGAGATTTGGGTGCTGGGAGGGGAGGCATAGTGAGGGCACTTCTGTGGGAGGGAGGTGAGCTGGCCTCTGCAACATGGTAGCGTGCCAGGCTTTAAGCAGAGAGACTCCTAAGACAGAGACCCTAGACATAGCACGTCCTGTGTCTAATTTGAAGTATTCCTTTCCACTTGTGATTCTTCCAGTTATTCCCTAGCCTTCAGCAGATTTTTCTAAACATTACAGTCCACTACTTCCTGTGCTTTGGAGAATTACAGAATGTGCTAAGGAGCACGGAAATAGAGGTTTGGGAAAAGGACACTGCATGTGGCCAAGTGGCTGAGCGCTGCTTGAGCTCAGGCAGGGGCTGCCATTCCTGCCCACCACAGTGGAGAGGGCAGTCCTTGAATTTGCATAAGTTGAGCCTGCAACCGCAGTCTTGGAAGAAGCCACAGGCTTGGGCAATAGGCAACCAGCACGGGTGTATGGTACGGGGGTGCATTATCGCAAAGTCACCAAAACGCTTTGGGTAAGGAATCTGGTGGGGAACTGGACTTCTAGAGGTCACGTGGAATGAGGCTTCAGACTCAAGCATTTGGGCGTGACAGGGGAGGCTGTGTGATCACCAAAGGCTGGAGAATTTAGGCACATTTAGCTTATGTGTGTCCACTCTCCTCCACCAGCCCCTTGCTTCCAGTTCTCCTCACAACAGCCATACTCACACTCCCTGCAGGCTGGCGGCCCCCGCACCCCTGCTCCTTCTGCTCAGACCAGCTCTCCAAGACACTGAGCTCTCCCATTGCGATCCAGGAAAAATTTTCAGCCAACTTCTCTTCCCCATCCTGAGGATCTCATCAGCCATACCTTGTTTGCTTCTACTTTGATGCAGAAGTGGGAGCTAAGAGTACAAAACTAGAAATAAATAAAATTCAGAGGTGTGGTCTTATTCTGCAGCTTTGTATTCCAATTTAATATGGGCTTTAGTCTTTGACAGAAACCCTATCAACCTACATATTGAACATTGCAGAGTGAAAGCAATGTCATTTTTCCCAAAGGAGCTCTTTTGGATGAAGTGATGAACTGCTAAGTACATTCAAGAGCCACCTTCCCAGCTCCAGAGCAGCATATGGGATCGCAGCAGCGAGGGCCAGGAGCCCCCAGGGGTTTCAGTGACATGCCATGCACATTTAGCCTGTGCCAGCTCTACGCCAGCACGGTTGCCAGTCACTGGAAATCGTCCTCAACAGCTGTCTCCCTGACCTCTCATTTATGTTCCATCACTAAGTCCTAATGATGTTACTGCTGTATACCTCCTGAATCTCTTCACTTGAATTTGCTTCACCTTCTTATCTACAACCGACACCTTAGTCTTCTATATTAGCTTCTTAATGGTTCTCCACCATTCCCACTTGTCCTCTGATCCATCCTCCTAACAGAAGCCAGAAAGATCATTTTGAAACACAAACCTGATCATGGCATTTCAGTGGCTGACCACAGTTCTTAAGACTAACATCAAAATTCTTAACACAGATAACAGCACCTTGCATGATCTGGCCTCACCCATTTCTCCAGCCTCTTTTCATCTAACATTGCTCATGCTTTCTACATTCCTGTCTGACCCACATTATTTCAGTTCCTCATTTATACCATATGCCCTCCTGCCACAGGGCACTTGCATGTGCTGTTGCTACCCCTATTTGGAATGCTATCCCTCCCCTCTTCATGAAGAACCTCCTGTTCATCCTTAAGCTCTCAGTTCAAAACTCACATCATCAGGGAGCTTTCCCTGATTCCCCTGACAAGGTGAGTCCCCACTGCTGACCTATGACACATGCTCATCATACTATATACCTTCTTTGTAGCATTTCACATGGTAATGTGAATTAAAATAATTTATTAAAAATAAATTTTTATTTATTAATATCAAAATAATACATGAGTACACTTTGGGTAAAACTTTGGGGAAAGGTAACACAAACAGAAAAATCATACTTGAAATTTCAGCTTCATGATTTTTCACACAATGAAACACCCCTGCACGTTCAAGTTGAGGAACAGGTTATTCCCAGCATTATTCCTAGTGACTACACCTCCTTCCAAGGGTAATGACCCCTATTTTGTTTCCTAACACCTAAGTGAAGTTTTGTTTTTAAAAATTCCTACAATTCATATAAAGCATGAGGTCCCCAGTCCCCTTCCCACAACGTTTGGTACATGTAATCTCTTACTCCTTTTTTGATACAGATGCATACACGTAAAAAATATATGCATAGAAATGTATAGTTTTGTTGTTTCATTACATTGTATTTTTACATTTATCTGTGTAACAATTTTCATTGTCTCTGCCTTGAAACTGCCGTCTCCACAAGGACTAAGCCGCTGGCAATATCTGCTCTGCACTTCACTTTCTCTCCAGCACCTGGTGCAGACCTGGCACATGGTGTGCGCTCCGTAAATGTGGCGAGTGAATGGATGACGACGCTGGCCACTGGGGCTCAGGAATGAATAGGACAAACAAGTTCACTGCACCCACTCTCTTCTGCTTTATAGAGTGTAACAAGCAAAAATTTGCCTTAAACCCTCCCAGAAGTGATGTTCTAAGGACAGGTGTCTCTGTCCTTCCTCCCAGAGATGGTCTATACCTCAGAGAGCTCTTCCCTCTGGCTGATAGAGCTGACAGGCTCATACAGGGCCTCTCCTTAACTTCCCTGTGCTTCCCACCAACCGTCACTGGGCTCAGCCCCCACTCCCGCTCTCCCGTGGGGGTGCTCCTGGCTGCAATCGTCCTTCCCCTCCGCCATACAAAGCTCCTCACAACCCTTGGAATTGGCTATTAAGACCCTGTAGGGGGAAGGTCTGCATGCTTGGGAATCAGAAGACATGGGCTCATCTCCTCCCACTTTCTCTTTCCGGCTGGCCCTGGGCAAACCTGCCTGGGCCAGACTCTCCACATCTGTAGAATGATGGGGCTGAATGGACAAATGCCCTAGAGCTCCCTTTTAGGTTTAACACTCCATGATTTTTATGATGGAAGCTAACTACACCTGAGAACACACAGCTCATTTCCCTACTGATGGCCCTTGGTTCCAGAGATTATTTCACTCCCCCAAGGGACGCCTAAAGCTTCTGAAACTCTGTTTGGTTTCTTCACTATAGAGGTCACTCTCACCCCAGCCCTCACTTTGATAAGACACACTGCAAATAACTAGAGCAGAAGGTAGACAAAGTTCTTCAGGTGGGTACCCATGGGGGTCAATAATATCCTTGTGAAAATGCCAGCAAGTTTCGGCATTTTCTTTAAAAACCTCTTTCTTTAGGAAATTATCTTTCGAGGAGATTCAAGATGACTGCATGAGAGGTGAGATGGAGAGCTCCTCCCAAAACCACAAATAGCACAAAAATATAGTTAATTAATACAACTAACCCTAAAACAGAAACAAGAAAGAAGGCTGAACCAGACCTCATACACACCTCACAAACAGAGCAGATCTCACGAAAGACGGTAACATACGAAAGCCTTAATCCGGAGGGACCTGAGACCTTCCCCCACTCCACCTCACTGGCAGGAGGAAGAGAAACAGAGTGGGGAGGGGGTGGAAACTTGGGACTGCTGAACACCTAGCCCTGGAGATCTGCTTTGTGAGCAGAAACCTATATTGTGTGGTGCTCTGGATGTTGGGGAGCTTCGTCAGGGGGAGTGCTTGAGAGCCTGACATTCCAGCCGTTTGTGGAGGAGGGGATCCATACCCAGCCCTCTGTGTCAGAGGAAAGGCAGTCTGAGAGGCTTCCTAGTAGCCAGAGGGCTGCTCAAGGGGTAGGGTTTGCATAGAGCTTGTTGTGCGGGAGAAGGGAGAGCTGGACAAAGTTCCCTGGGTGCACTTTGCCCAGCTGGTTGGGAACTTTGAGGAGCTTCAGGTGCTCCATCCCCCTGGCTGGCTACTCAGCTCCAAGGCCCCCCACTGTGACAAGCAGCCTGCTGCACCTTCCTCCTAGCCTGCCAGCACCAGTTCACAAACTGGCAATCACAGTGCTGGTGACAGGCCAGCCAGAGGGAAGCCCCACCTATAATAGCTAGAGACTCAAAGCAAAGAGGCATACACCTGGGTGCTTGGCCCACTGGCTGTGACACTGGAGACAGGCACCACAGACAGGAATCAGAAAATAGATCTTTCCCCCCCAGAAACCAGCTCCGCTTCCCTACAACCCACAACCTCACTCTAGGGGCTGAGCAGCTCCAGAGACGGGAGTTTCTGCACACTAGTGGGCACCACACAGAAATATGAAACGCCAAAACAACATGGTTCAGACAAAAATCTCACAAACCCCAGAAAAACGGCCTAATGAAACTGAACTCACCAATCTTCCTGAAAGAGAGTTAAAAATAAAAATTATAAACATGCTTATGGAGGTACAGAAAAATATTCAAGAAGTCAGCAACAAATTTAAGTTGGAGATATCATTAAGAAATTCCATATCTGAAATGAAACATACAATGGAGGGACTTAAGAGCAGATTAGATGTACTAGAAGAGACGGTAAATGGCATAGAAATTAGAGAAGAGGAATACAAAGAAGCTGAGGCACAGAGAGAAAAAAGAATCTCTAAGAATGAAAGAATATGGAAAGAACTGTGTGACCAATCCAAATGGAACAATATTCGCATTATAGGGGTACCAGAAGAAGAATAGAGAGAAAAAGGGACAGAAAGTGTCATTGAGGAGGTAATTGCTGAAAACTTCCCCAATCTGGGGAAGGATATAGTCTCTCAAGCTGTGGAGGTGCACAGATCTCCCAACACAAGGGACCCAAGGAAGACAACATCAAGACATATAATAATTAAAATGGCAAAGATCAAGGATAAAGACAGACTTTTAAAAGCAGTTAAGAGAGAGAAAAAAGATCACATACAAAGGAAAACCAATCAGGCTATGATCAGACCTGTCAACAGAAACCTTACAAGCCAGAAGGGAGTGGCATGATATATTTAATGCAATGAAGGGGAATGGCCTCGAACCAAGAATACTTCACCTGGCAAGGTTATCATTTAAATTTGAAGAAGGGATTAAACAAATTTCAGATAAGCAAAAGCTGAGAACTTACCTCCCACAAACCACCTCTACAGTGCATTTTGGAGGGACTCCTATAGATGAAAGTATTCCTAAGGCTAAATAGATGTCACCCAAGGGATAGAAAAGAGTACAGAATATGATTCATAACATACAAAGAATGGAGAAGGAAGAAAAAGGAGGGAAAAAAAGGAAGCTTTAGGTTGTGTTTGTAAAAGCATACGAAGTGAGTTAAATTAGACTGTTAGATAGTAAGGGAGTTACCCTTGAACCTTTGGTAACCACAAATCTAAAGCCTGAAATGGCAATAAGTACATACCTATTGATGATCACCCTAAATGTAAATGGTCTGAATGCACCAGTCAAAAGACATAGAGTCACTGAATGGATAAAAAACATGACCAATCTATATGCTGCCTACAAGAGACTCACTTCAAACCCAAAGACATACACACACTGAAAGTAAAGGGATGGAAAAAGATATTTCATGCAACAAATAGGGAGAAAAAAGCAGGAGTTGCAGTACTTGAATCAGACAAAATAGACTTCAAACAAAGAAAGTCACAAGAGACAATAAAGGGCATTACATAGTGATAAAGGGGTCAGTCCAACAAGAGGATATAACTATTATAAATATCTATGCAACCAACACAGGATCACCTACATATGTGAAACAAATACTAACAGAATTAAAGGGGGAAATAGAATGCAATGCATTCATTTTAGGAGACTTCAACACACCACTCACTCCAAAGGACAGATCAACCAGACAGAAAATAAGTGAAGAGAGAGAGGCACTGAACAATGTATTAGAACAGATGGACCTAATGGACATCTACAGAACACTTCATCCAAAAGCAACAGGATACACATTCTTCTCAAGTGCACATGGAACATTTTCAAGAATAGATCATATACTAGGCCACAAAAATAACCTCAGTAAATTCAAAAAGACTGAAATTGTACCAACCAGCTTCTCAGATCACAAGGGTATGAAACTAGAAATAAATTACACAAAGAAAACGAAAAAGCCCACAAACACATGGAGGCTTAATAACATGCTCCTAAATAATCAATGGATCAATGACCAAATAAAAACAGAGATCAAGCAATATATGGAAACAAATGACCACAATAATTCAACACCACAAAATCTGTGGGATGCAGTGAAGGCCATGCTAAGAGCGAAATTTATTGCAATACAGGCCTACCTCAGGAAAGAAGAACAATCCCAAATGAACAACCTAAATTCACAATTAATGAAACTAGAACAGGAAGAACAAGTGAGGCCCAAATCAGTAGAAGGAGGGATATAATAAAGATTAAAGCATAAATAAATAAAATTGAGAAGAATAAAACAATAGAAAGAATCAATGAAAGTAGGAGCTGGTTCTTCAAGAAACCAAACAAAATAGATAAACCCCTAGCCAGACTTATGAAGAAAAAAAGAATCTACACACATAAACAGAATCAGAAATGAGAAAGTAAAATCACTATGGAGAGCACACAAATACAAAGAATTATGAGAATACTATGAAAAATTATATGGTAACAAACTGGATAACCTACAAGAAATGGACAACTTTCTAGAAAAATACAACCTTCCAAGGCTGACTGACCCAGGAAGAAACAGAAAATCTGAATAGACCAATTACCAGACCAATTCAAGAAATTGAATTGGTAATCAAAAAACTACCTAAGAACAAAATGCCTGGACCAGATGGTTTCACTGCTGAATTTTATCAAACATTTAGTGAAGACCTAATACCCATCCTCCTTAAAGTTTTCCAAAAAGTAGAAGAGGAGGGAATACTCCCAAACTCATTCTACGAGACCAACATCTCTCTAACACCAAAACCAGGCAAAGACACCACAAAAAAAGAAAATTACAGACCAATATCCCTGATGAACATAGATTCAAAAATACTCAACAAAATATTAGCAAACCGAATTGAAAAATACCTCAAAAAGATCATCCATCATGACCAAGTGGGATTAATCCCAGGGATGCATGGATGGTACATCATTCAAAAACTCATCAACAGCATCGACTACATCAACAAAAAGGAGAAAAACCACATGATCATCTCCATAGATGCTGAAAAAGCATCCAACAAAATTCAACATCCATTCATGATAAAAACTCTCAACAAAATGGGTATAGAGGGCAAATACCTCAACATAATAAAGGCCGTATATGACAAACCCACAGACAACATTATACTTAACAGCGAGAAGCTAAAACTTTTCCTTTAAGATCGGGAACAAGACAAGGATGCCCACTATCCCTACTTTTATTCAACATAGTTCTGGAGGTCCTAGCCATGGCCATCAGAAAACACAAAGAAATAAAAGGCATCCAGATTGGCAAGGAAGAAGTCAAACTGTCCCTGTTTGCAGATGACATGATAGTGTACATAAAAAACCCTAAAGAATCCACTCCAAAACTACTAGATCTAATATCTGAATTCTGAAAAGCTGTGGGATACAAAATTAATACACAGAAATCTGTTGCATTCCTATACACTAATGGTGAACTAGCAGAAAGAGAAATCAGGAAAACAGTTCTATTCACAATCGCATCAAAAAGAATAAAATACCTAAGAATAAACCTAACCAAGGAAGTGAAAGACCTATACCCTGGAAACTACAATACACTCTTAAGAGAAATTAAAGAGGACACTAATAAATGGAAATTCATTCCATGCTCTTGGCTAGGAAGATTTAATATTGTCAAAATGGCCATCCTGCCTAAAGCAATCTACAGATTCAATGCAATCCCTATCAAAATAGTAACAGCATTCTTCAATGAACTAGAGCTAATAGTTCTAAAATTCATATGGAACCAGAAAAGACCCTGAATAACCAAAGCTATCCTAAGAAGGAAGAATAAAGCAGGGGGAATTACGTTCCCTGACTTCAAGCTCTACTACAAAGCCACAGTAGTCAAGACAATTTGGTACTGGCACAAGAACAGACCCATAGACCAGTGGAATAGAATAGAGAGCCCAGGTATAAACCCAAGCATATATAGTCAATTAATATACGATAAAGGAGCCATGGATATACAGTGGGGAAATGACAGCCTCTTCAACAGCTGGTGTTGGCAAAACTGGACAGCTACATGTAAGAGAATGAAACTGGATTACTGTCTAACCCCATACACAGAAGTAAACTCAGAATGGATCAAAGACATGAATGTAGTCATGAAACCATAAAGCTCTTAGATGATAAAAACATAAGCAAAAATCTCTTGGACATAAATATGAGTAAGTTCTTCATGAACATATCTCCCTGGGCAAGGGAAACAAAAGCAAAAATGAACAAGTGGGACTATATCAAACTAAAAAGCTTCTGTACAACAAAGGGCACCATCAGTAGAACAAAAAGACATCCTACAGTATAGGAGAATATATTCATAAATTACATATCCGATAAGGGGTTGACATCTAAATTATATAAAGAGCTCACACACCTCAACAAACAAAAAGCAAATAATCCAAATAAAAAATGGGCAGAGGAGCTGAACAGACACTTCTCCAAAGAAGAAATTCAGATGGCCAACAGGCACATGAAAAGATGCTCCACATCACTAATCATCAGAGCAATTCAAATTAAAACCACAATGAGATATCACGTCACACCAGTTAGGATGGCTGCCATCCAATAGACAAACAACAACAAATGTTGGCGAGGATGTGGAGAAAAGGGAACCCTCCTACACTGCTGGTGGGAATGTAAACTAGTTCAACCATTGTGGAAAGCAGTATGGAGGTTCCTGAAAAAACTCAAAATAGAAATACCATTTGACCCAGGAATTCCACTTCTAGGAATTTACCCTAAGAATGCAGCAGCGCAGTTTCAAAAAGACAGATGCACCTCTATGTTTATCACAGCACTATTTACAATAGCCAAGAAATGGAAGCAACCTAAGTGTCCATCAGTAGATGAATGGATAAAGAAGAGGTGGTACATATACACAATGGAATATTATTCAGCCATAAGAAGAAAACAAATCCCACCATTTGCCACAACACGGATGGAGCTAGAGGGTATTATGCTCTGTGAAATAAGCTAGGTGGAGAAAGACAATTTATCAAATGATTTCACTCATCTGTGGAGTATAAGAACAAAGAAAAAACTGAAGGAACAAAACAGCAGCAGACTCACAGAACCCAAGAATGGACTAACAGTTACCGAAGGGAAAGGGACTGGGGAGGGTGGGTGGGAAGGGAGGGATAAGGGGGAAAAAGGAGCATTATGATTAGCACACATAATGTAGCAGGGGTGGGGACATGGGAAAGGCAGTATTTATAGAGAAGAGAAGTAATGATTCTATAGCATCTTACTATGCTGATAGACAGTGACTGTAATGGGGTATATGGGGGGACTTGATAATAAGGGGTCTAGTTACCATAATGTTGTTCAAGTAATTTTACATTAATGATACCAAAAGAAGAAAAAAAAACTATCTTTTGAAACACCATGACCTGATTTTCAGGAAGTGACCGATTATAAAGCCTGGGTTTTTTGCCAAAGTCTCATGATTAAAGACTAAGAGAAAAGCCAAACAATAAGAGCCTTGCATCCTTATCTGATTTTTATGGGGCTGGATCGTGGTCCCTGGGAACCAGCCTGCTGCTTGGAGGTTAGGCTGGCCGATCAGCATTCACTGGGGATCAACAGACCATGGGGACCGCAGACTTCATACTCAACCTGACCCTCCTCCTGCCCGGCCTCCTGAGTCACTCCAGTGGGTCTGGGGCTGCTCTTTCTCAGGACGGCTCTCTAGGACTAGGTGTGGCTTACTCTCAACTCTTCACCCCCTGAGACGCCAAGGGCCCTCCAGGCTTTGGAGAATAGAAACATGGGTCATAAATAGTTCTGTGGGCCATTTTGAAGCTCATATCTAAGTCATCACCTAATTTCACTCAAACAGAAGCATTTAAATTAGGTATTATTGGCCCCATTTTACAGATGAGGAAATTTAGACTCACCTATCCAGTGTTGTGGGACTAGGGCAGAGCAGAATTAGGTTTCAACTCATGTCCAAGGACTCTAAGCCTCAAGATGTCAGTTATGTCAGGGAGCGCTTTTAGGGGCTTCAGCCCTCCCTTGTCCTGACCCCTTATATGAGCAAAATCCTTATTACCAGAGTCCCTAAGTTCTCTATCTGTGTTCCTGCTCCCCCACACAAGCACTAACCACCCTAACTTCGCTGTTTCCTCTGTACTTCTGCCTCTGGTAAAGTCAGGTTAAAGCCCTAGGTACAGGGTTAGGCCTAAAAAGCATATGGTAAAATCTGTCCTTTGCATTAGCTGAGTAACTGGCCAGCCTCACTCTGCCCCTTGGGGGCCCCTTGTCCACCACGGAACAGGAATGGGGTTGATTTGGTACCTCTGGGGGGCGCCAGATCATCAGGCTCTTGTGGGCTTTGCCCCAGGCAGGAAACTTGCTGCAGAACAGTTCCTCTGACCTTCCTGCAAAACAAAGAAAGAGATGGAGTTGGAAACACATGGCTTTGAGTAACGGCAAGCATAATGCAAAAGCACATCTCTGGCTGGTTCAGGGGGAAAGAATTCAGGGAAGAAGGGAGAAGTGGATATTTCTTTCCACATTATTTTTTTCCAGAGCCTAGCACCAAGCCCGATACATAGTAAGGAGTATGGAAGAAACCTATAAGCCAATGCGTAAATGCATGAACAAATTTCATGAGGAGAAGCCCCTTAAAACACATCATCTATTGGCTCTGATATTTATTAACATGCTCCAGTATCCTTTATCCTCAAACATACATTAGAAATGAATCCTTCCCCCAAACTGCAATAATGTGACTTACTCCGCTTAACCTTCAAATGTTTGGAGAAGAGTGGTTTACAATCACCACCTCTACTTCCTCCTCATCAAGCTCTTACTCTTGAATCGCATGATATATGACTCACTCCATTTGAACAACACTGGATCTTACTCTTTCATTCCTAGCACTTAGCACGTATTTGATGACATGGAGTGTCCCTGTTTTGAGGAGAGTCCCTACATTTCTCTAAGTGTATTCCTCCTACCCCACACAGGCACCAGCACCTTAACTTTGCTTTCTCCTCTGCACTGCTGCCTCCAGTAAAGGCAGTTTAAAGCCCGAGGTACAGGGTAGGCCTAAAAAGCACATTCTGTTCCGCGTGAAGCCTGCTCTTGCCCTGCCCCATGCTTCCACCTGAATTAACTTCTTTGGACTTGAAATTGGCAACTGTTCCAAGATCAGGGCAAGTGAAGACAGATACTAGCCTCTGAGGTAGCCTGGATGAAAAACTTCTGCCCAACCAGGAACCAGGTAGTCCAATTAAGTTGTCTTTATTTAATGCATTTGAATTGAAAAATATGGCAAGAACCAGATGAGAGCCCAAACAGAAGCTGGACGGTTCTGAGAGACAGTGGGGATCATGAACAGGCTAAAGTTTTGAATAAGCGAATGACATGGGAAATGAGAAACACAAGTGGAAGCTCTAAATGGAGATAGAGGAAGATAAAGAAGCATAATTAATAAATGGAAGAATTGAGAAATCACAGTAAGAGAAGTAGCTAGTGAAAGAACAGCCAAATTCCATGTATGCTGGAATGCTAGTGAAGATGTGTGAACTCCTAAGCCACCAAGACCTTAGTGCAGATAGACTTGGGTCTGGAACGGATTGTGGCCCATCGCAGCTTTAGGGCACTCGGCCACAGCATGGTCCTGTGGATTACCAGGGAGAGTCAAGCTCCGCTCTGGGTCAATTTTTTCAAAGGAAACCCCTTTCAACTGAACCTTCTGGGGAGATTGTTACTTGCATGTACACAGACCAAACCCAAGTGAGTTATGCAGAAGTCGATGATGATTTAGCCCATCCACAGCCATCTGAGAGAAAAATTAATGCTCTAGAGTACTCAAACTATTATAGCTGGTCCTCCGACAACTCTCCATAGGATGTTCGGCAAGACAAATTTCCCCTGTTTTATAGGAACAGGGGAAAGTGACTTACCTATATTCAAAAGACCCAGTGACTGTAAGTGTCACAAGTCCTCAGCCCAATGTTCTCTTCACTAAACTCTGTAAACTTTATTGATCTCAATGATATTTGCCATTTCCCTGCCCAGTTCTTCCCTTTTCCATCATTTATGTGGGAAAGCTCAAAGTTTCAAAAATGGGCTCAATTACCATAGGTATTAGGGAAATGACAGTAAAAAGAACTGGAAGGTCTACTAGGGACTCATATTGTAACCAAAGTGTTATTTTGAGCAACTAGGGTATAATGAAGATGGTGGTACCTGCAGATATTGAAACAATTTACCTCAAGGAAACAAGCATTTAGTGACTGCTGTATTGGCATAGTCCATGGTTATGAACCTTAATACCAAAGCAGACTTTAAGGGCATGGCTGCCCTGCTAGACCACTTCCACCTTGCTTGGACCACCAAATTTGAAAAACCACACATGCTTTACTTGGTTATACCTTCTCTAGTTTGGGTAGAAGGTCTTAGTGAATCAAACCCAGAGCAACAGTCAATCATTTTTTAAGTAACTGCTCTTTCCAGAGAATTCTATTTTCTCTTGTAAAACCTGGTAAAGCGAAGGTAGTATAAGCTATAGAAGGGAGAGATTTGAGATTCCACTCAAAGGAGAAACATTCTGATTAAAATAAAATCCAAAGTCTTATTACAAGTGGAAAATGCCTTTAGCTAAACAACTGAGAT
>JAVSCE010013578.1:0-47610 GCA_032199065.1 Smutsia gigantea | reverse complement strand
TGCTTGTGGCTGTGCCTGTGGCTCCTGGGATGTGCTTGGGGCTGTGCCTGTGACTCCTGGGATGTGCCTGTGGCTGTGCCTGTGGCTCCTGGGATGTGCCTGTGGCTGTGCCTGTGGCTCCTGGGATGTGCCTGTGGCTGTGCCTGTGGCTCCTGGGATGTGCCTGTGGCTGTGCCTGTGGCTCCTGGGATGTGCCTGTGGCTGTGCCTGTGGCTCCTGGGATGTGCCTGTGGCTGTGCCTGTGGCTCCTGGGATGTGCCTGTGGCTGTGCCTGTGGCTCCTGGGATGTGCAGGCGGAGGCCACATGCCACTGCCAGTGCGGCGTGGTGGACTGGCCCACTGTCCGCTGCTGCCGCCTGGCCTGAGCAGGGTGGGCGAGAACCCAGCTGAGTGACCAGCACCGCCCCGAAGAAGCCGTGACCCCAAAGAGGAAACCGGATCCAAACCGTCCCTCCCATTTGTTAAGACGCTGCTTCTCGGGTAATAAAGACAAGTCTCCCATCTCTCTGTGTTTATATTTTTGATGTTACCACCACCTGGCAAGAATTACCACCTCTAGCTGGAAAATGTTTCCAGTATCCTAGTCACTCCATCTCAGCAAGGATTAGGAAAATTAGAGAGAGAATGGGAAAAACGGAGATCAAGGCCCTAGTCCTCTAGTTCCCTCATTATTTAACAAAAGGACAATTGCTCTGTCCCAGGCATTTTGCTTAGCCCTAGAGGTACAGTAAAACACAGGGCTCCAAACTAGATGCAGGCTGACTTTTCAAGGTGGAGACAAACAGGGGAAGTTTTAAATGAATCCATTTCTAGATTTCTGGTTTCTATGTGTACTGCTTCCTAAACTTATGTGCCAGATATCTGCTTTGATCAAGGTGAGGAATTTGCCATTGTCTTTCTTCCCCATAAGAGAAAACACAGCCCTTACCTGTCACTGAAACTGACCATCATTCATCACCCCAGGGTATAAAAAAAAGCCTGCAGAATGCCACAGGATACTTCAGAATGTTGGCACCGATGACAAGTGATCCAGTGACTGGGGAAGAAGGTCTTTCACACGTTGGAAAGCTTCCACTTTTGACATAATATCAAAGGTGGACATAATCCAGTTAGCAATCAATAGGCCACCAAAAATAATTTCTAATAATAAGTGGCAGTGTGATGATTTTTAATGAATAACTCAAAAGGAATTCAAATGGAATATTACTACAATACAATTTTTCCTTCCTACAAAATTGTGAAGTAGTTATTTCAAAGCTTACCACTATGAAAAGAAAAAGTAGGAATATAGTTGGTTCTAAACTGTATCTCTCTCTAGGATTATTCATTCGTGGGTATAAAAACTACTCAAAAAAAGTTTCCTCTCTCTCACTTAAGAAATACATTTCCAAAATATACCATTTATTTATTACTTACCAACATTTGTTATTATAAATGTTTTGTTCAATGGCATACTATCAATCATGATAATAATTCAATACCCCTATTTATGACAACTAGAGTGTGCTATTAAAATTACAAACCAAATCATGTCACATTTCTGTTGAAATTACTCATTCTAGTGACTTCTCATTACACGTGAAGTAAAATCGCAAGTATATATCATAGCCAACAAAACCCTGCTTCTAGCTACTGGCTGTAACTCCAACCTCATTTCTAACCCTTGTTCACGTCACCCTGGCCACACCTGAGTGCTTGGGGTCCCTATAAGCTATGCCTCCCCACTCTGTGTCACGTCGTTTCCCCCACACAAGGTCAGTCCTCAATATTTCTCAGAGAAACCTTCCCATCACAGTCAATCTTCTGTCCTTTCCTTTATTATTAATGCTTTTCAGTCCTTACTTCATAATAATGTATTTATCTGTTCCTGTGCTATCTCTCTTTGAATATGTTACCCAAAAAAGATGAAACTTAGTCTAACTTTCATGTCATCGAATCCCCAGCAGCTCTTGGTGAAATGGGTGACAGATATGGGAGGTGACAATGGGGAGAGGAGAGCCGTTATATCCCTGATTCTCAATCCTACTCTCTCCAAGTCCAATTGCATCTCACCTCCTCCAGGAAAGAAACCTGGGATATCATTTCTCTTTAGACTGCTATGATGCTTCAATCTGGGAATTCCTCTATGATGCCTCAGATCTTTCCCAGAGTCTCTATATCACAAGCTCAGGGAGACGTTTGTCATATTGTGAGGAATTTTTGTGGTACAAGTTGTAGGCAGCTGGGTAAAATGTAAGCAGCAGCTGAGTCACAGATCCTTTCAGCAGAGCTCAGTGCTCAAGTGTGAACTCACTGCCAGGGCCAGACTGACTGCCCTCACTGGGCAGTTACCCATCATGAGATCTGAGTGATTTGTCCAAGGGTTAGTTATGGACCTGGAACTGGGCTCTCTGCTGATATCAAAAGAGAACTCCTGACTTGTAGTAGCCTGCGGATCTGGCTGTTTCACAGCCAGAAAGAACAGGAGTGTTTAGTTTTTGGAGTGGACAAATTAAAGAGAAAGTAGCAGGTGCCAAAGGCAGGTGGTGATTCTTGCTGTTTTCTGGTCTCCAGGCCCAGTCCCTGAATGCAGGACCTCTCCGAGAATCATAAGCCAGGAGCTGGACATCAACTGGCAATGTTTACAGCTTCCACAAACCATAGGGAGAAATCTTCACTTTACCGCTCTGAGATCTGATATAAATGAATCTGCTTCTGACTCTAACATGAATGACCACTCAGCCCCTGCGCCTTGAAATCTGCAATCATTTGTCCCAGGCTGACTGGTTTTCAATGCCTCTGGTGAGGAAAATAAATTCTCCACTATTGGAGAGTCATATAGTCTAGCACCCATGATATGTAGATAGTCCTCTTGAATTCTACACCAGGCACTAAATAATAAAATAAAAGACTCTTAGTAGATACATGGATAAAAAGAAAAAGGTAAAAATAGGACTAATATCCAATGTTTCCCTTCTCTTCCACATAGTTTAGTATGGAATACTCCAACAATTCTGGGTATGCTTTCCTTCCAAATGGGAATGGCTTGCACCATTTATTCTGCAATGATTCAGATCATGTTTCCATTAATCAGGACACCTCCTTTTCTGTCCTTGGAAGAATCAGAGAAGTATGATTGGTGTTAAAATCTTCATTCTAATGGGAGGGTAGTAACACCAATGTAGCTGACCTTGTGTGGAATCAGCAGTAAGATTAACCTTGCTGCTCCCTCCTCTCCTCCTTACCTCTGCTTCTCTAACCACCACAGCAAAGCTCTTGCTCCTCACTACTTCTGTCCTCTGAAGTCTGTTACTACTTTAGCCAAGAGTTGGCTTGTGTCAAAGACTTCAATGAAAAATGTGCATTTAATGACAAATATATTAAATGTTCTATACTAGTGACCTTATCATGCAGACCAACTCAAAATTCTTTCCATTCGTGATACTGTTTAAGCCAAAAAAACACTTTTTTCTGAATTTTTTTCTTTAAGTAAATTGGTAGCAAGATTTTGTAGGGAAAAAGATCGCCCAAACAAGGTTGATAATCACTTTACTTTTACAATCCAAGTCCCTAAAATACCCTGATCATAAAAAGAATGGGAAATTTTTCATAAATGTAAACATTATTCAGTGATCTTTGATAATTTATTATTCATTAGATGAGATGGGGGAGGTGGAAGATTTAAGACAGGAAACAGAAAAAAAAAACTCTAGAACAAAGCCAAAACTGTGTGCATGTTTAGTTCACCATAATTTTTTTTCAAATTCTGAATACACCCCCCATAAGATTCATATGTTGCCCTTTGGATACCTAGAATAGCTTAGTCCATGCTCTTTTTTTTAATCAATAAACTTTTTAGAGCAGGTTTAGGTTCATAGCAAAATTAAGCAGAAATTAGAGAATTCTTATATACCACAGTCCCACACATGCCCAATGCTCCTCTATCTACATCCTTGCACCAAGTGGTACATGTGTTAAAATCAATGAACCTATATTGACATATCATTATCACTCAAAGTTCATTGTCTATATTAGGGTTCACTCTTGGTGTTATACATCCTGAGTTTTGAAAAATGTATAATGACATGTACCCAACATTGCGGTATGAAGAATATTTCAATGCTCTTAAAAATCCTCTTTGCTCTGGTGTTCATTTTTTCCTCCCCCAACCCTTAGTAACCACTGATATTGTTACTGTCTTCATAGTTTTGCCTTTTCCAGATTTTTTGTAGTTGAAATCATACCATATGTAGACTTTTCAGATTGGCTTCCTTCACTTAATAATACACATTTAATATTCTAGCATGTCTTCATAGCTATTTCCTTTTAATGTTAAATAATAGTCCATTGTCTGGAGGTACTACAGTTTCTCCATTCACTTATTGAAGAACATCTTGGTTCCTTCCAACTTTTGGCAATTAGAATAAAACTGCTATAAACATCCATGTGCCCATTTTTGTGTACACATATCTTTTTAACTCCCCTGATAAGTACCAAGGGGTGTGATTGTTGGATCATATAGTAAAAGTATATTTAGTTTTGCAAAAAACAGCCAAACTGTCTTCCAAAGAAGCTGTACCATTTTTCTTTCCTACCAGTGATGAATGAGAGTTCCTGTTGTTCTGCATTGTCACCAACATTTGATGATGTCAGTGTTCTGGATTTTGGCCTTTCTAATAGGCATGTAGTTATATCTGATTGTTGTTTTAATTGGCAATTCCCTAATGACAGTTGACTATCTTTCATATTCTTGGTTGCCTTCCGTGTATCTTCCTTGGAGAGATACCTGTTCGTCTTTGCCTTATTTTTTAATCAGGTTGTTCATTTTCTTATTGTTGAATTCTAAACAGTTCTTTGTATATTTTGAATACTCCCTTATCAAATATATCTTTTGCATATATTTTCTCTCTGTGGCTTGTCTTATTCTCTTGATGTGTTTTGCAAAGCAGAAGTTTTTCATTTTAATGAAGTCCAGCTTAACAATTATTTCTTTTATAGATTGTGTCTTTGATGTTGTATCTAAGTCATCACTATACTCAAGGTCATTTAAGTTTTCTCCTACATTATCTAATAGGAGTTTTATAGTTTTTGCATTTTACATTTAGGTCTGTGATCCATTTTGAGTTAATTTTTCTGAAGAGTATAGGATTGCATCTAAATTCATTAACTTGCATATAGATGTCCACTTGTCCAGCAACATTTGTTGAAAAGATTATCTTTTTTCCATTGTATTGCCTTTGCTCTTTTGTTAAAGATCAGTTGACTGTATTTAGGTGGGTCTATTTCTGGGCTCTCTACTCTCTTCTATTGATCTACTTTTAAAATTCTTTTGTGAATACCACACTGCCTTATTATAGCTTTATTCTTTATTTATTTTCTATGTAAATACATTCAATAAAATGCACAAGTCTTACTGTACAGCTTGATTAATTTTGACATGTGCATACATTCATGAAACCATCACTCAGATAAAGCTGTCAAACATTCTAGTTTTCTTTCCCCCATTCACCTATTACACTCTTCACCCATATGGCAACCAACAGTCCTGAGTACTGTAGCTTTATAGTAAGTCTTGAAGTTGAGTAGTGTCAGTTGTCTGACTTTGTTCTTCTTTTTCAATACTTAGCTGGCTATTCTGGGTGTTTTGTCTCGCTATATAAACTTTAGAATTGCTTTGTTGATATCCACAAAATAACTGAGATTGTGTTGAATCTATGTATGAGTTTGAGAAGAACTGCCATCTTAACAATGTTGAGTCTTCCTATCCATAAATATGGAATATACATTTATTCAGTTCTTCTTTGATATCTGTCATCAGAGTTTTGTAGTTTTTCTTCATATAGCTCTTTGTTACAGACTGAATGTTTATGTCTCCCCAAAATTCACATGTTGAAACCCTACCCCCAATATGATAGCATTAGGAGGTGAGGCTTTTCAGAGGTAATTAACTCATGATGATGAAGCTGAAACCCTTAGCACCCTTGTAAAGAGTCACAGACAAGTTGCTTCCTGTCTCTGCTTTCTGCCATGTGAGGATACAAGAAGTTATCAGTCTGTAGTCTAGAAAGTGGCCAGAATCCAACCATGCTGGTAACCTGATCTCAGAGTTCCAGCCTCCAGAACTGTGAGTACAAATTATCTGCTATTTATAAGCTACCTAGTCTATGGCAGTTTGTTAGAGTAGCCTGAACAATCTAAGACAAATCTTGTGGATATTTTGTTGATACCTAAGTACTTAATTTTTTGGATGTAATGTAAATAGTATTGTGTTTTTACTTTCATTGCTAGTATATTTGAGAGTGACAGTCTTTTGTATATTAACCTTGAATCCTGAAACCTTGCTATAATCACTTATAAGTTCTATGAGTATTTTTATTGATTCTTTCACATTTTCTATATAGACAATCATATTATCGGCAAAGACAGTTCTTCTTTCCCAATTGATATATCTTTTCTTTGAATAATTTATTTTGGTATCATTATTCTACAATTACATGTGCAATATTATGGTTATTAAACTACCCCCTTCATCAGGTACCCCCCAACAACCCCATTACAGTCACTGTCCATCAGCGTAGTGAGATGCTATAGAATCATTACTTGTCTTCTCTGTGTTGTACAGCCCTCCCTGTGACCCCCGCTACATTATGTCTGCTAATCATAATGCACCTTTTTCCCCCTTATCCCTCCCTTTCCACCCATCCTCCCCAGTCCCTTTTCCTTTGGTAAGTGTTAGTCCATTCTTGGGTTCTGTGAGTCTGCTGCTGTTTTGTTCCTTCAGTTTCTTTCTTTGTTCTTATACCCCACAGATGAGTGAAATCATTTGATACTTGTCTTTTTCCTCCTGGCTTATTTCACTGAGCATAATACCCTCTAGCTCCATCCATGTTGTTGCAAGTGGTAGGATTTGTTATCTTCTTATGGCTGAATAATATTCCATTGTGCATATGTACCACATCTCCTTTATCCATTCATCTACTGATGGACACTTAGGTTGCTTCCATTTCTTGGCTATTGTAAATAGTGCTGCGATAAACATAAGGGTGCATCTGTCTTTTTCAAAATGGGCTGCTGCATTCTTAGGGTAAATTCCTAGGAGTGGAATTCCTGGGTCAAATGGTATTTCTATTTTGAGATTTTTGAGGAACCTCCATACTGCTTTCCACAATGGTTGAACAAATTTGCATTCCCACCAGCAGTGTAGGAGGGTTCCCTTTTCTCCACATCCTTGCCAACATTTGTTGTTGTTTGTGTTTTAGATGTTGGCCATCCTCACTGGTGTGAGGTGATATCTCATTGTGGTTTTAATCTGCATTTCTCTGATGATTAACGATGTGGAGCATCTTTTCATGTGCCTGTTGGCCATCTGAATTTCTTCTTTAGAGAAGTGTCTATTCATGTCCTCTGCCCATTTCTTAATTGGATTATTTGCTTTTTCGTTGTTAAGGTGCATGAGTTCTTTATATATTTTGGATGTCAACCCATTATCAGATATGTCGTTTATGAATATATTCTCCCATACTGTAGGATGTCTTTTTGTTCTGCTGATGGAGCTCTTTGCTGTACAGAAGCTTTTAAGCTTGATACGGTCCCACTTGTTCATTTTTGCTTTTGTTTCCCTTGTCCAGGGAGATATGTTCATGAAGAAGCTGCTCATGTTTATGTCCAAGAGATTTTTGCCTGTGTTTTTTTCTAAGCGTTTTATTGTTTCATGACTTACATTCAGGTCTTTGATCCACCTTGAGTTTACCTTTGTGTATGGGGCTAGACAGTAGTCCAGTTTCATTCTCTTACATGTAGCTGTCCAGTTTTTCCAACACCAGCTGCTGAAGAGGCTGTCATCTCCCCATTGTATATCCAAGGCTCCTTTATCAAATATTGATTGACTGTATATGTTTGGGTTAATGTTTGGATTTTCTATTCTGTTCCATTGGTCTGTGGGTCTGTTTTTGTGCCAATACCAAATTGTCTTGATTACTGTGGCTTTGTAGTAGAGCTTGAAGTCAGAGAGCGTAATTCCCCCTGTTTTATTCCTCCTTCTCAGGTTTGCTTTGGCTATTCGGGGACTTCTGTGGTTCCACATGAATTTTAGAATTATTTGTTCCAGTTCATTGAAGAAAGCTGGTGGTATTTTGATAGGGATTCTGTTGAATCTGTAGAGTGCTTTAGGTAGTATAGCCATTTTGACAATATTTATTCTTCCTAGCCAAGAGCATGGGATGCATTTCCATTTGTTAGTGTCCTCTTTAATTTCTCTTAGGAGTGTCTTGTAGTTTTCAGAGTATAGGTCTTTCACTTCCTTCGTTACATTTATTCCTAGGTATTTCATTCTTTTTGATGCAATTGTGAATGGAATTGTTTTTCTGATTTCTCTTTCTGTTAGTTCATCGTTAGTGTATAGAAAGCAACAGATTTCTGTGAGTTATTTTTGTATCCTGCAACTTTGCTGAATTCAGATATTAGTTCTAGTAGTTTTGGAGTGGAGTTTTTAGGGTTTTTTATGTACAGTATCATGTCATCTGCAAATAGTGACAATTTGACTTCTTCTTTACCAATCTGGATGCCTTGTATGTCTTTGTTTTGTCTGATTGCCGTGGCTAGGACCTCCAGTACTATGTTGAATAACAGTGGAGAGAGTGGGCATCCCTGTCTTGTTCCCGATCTTAGATGAAAAGCTTTCAGCTTCTCGCTGTTAAGTATGATGTTAGCTGTGGGTTTGTCATATATGGCCTTTATGATGTTGAGGTACTTGCCGTCTATACCCATTTTGTTGAGAGTTTTAATCATGAATGGATGCTGAATTTTGTCAAATGCTTTTTCAGCATCTATGGAGATGATCATGTGGTTTTTGTTCTTCTTTTTGTTGATGTGGTGGATGATGTTGATGGATTTTCGAATGTTGTACCATCCTTGCATCCCTGGGATGAATCCCACTTGATCATGGTGTATGATCCTCTTGATGTATTTTTGAATTCGGTTTGCTAATATTTTGTTGTGTATTTTTGCATCTACGTTCATCAGGGATATTGGTCTTTAATTTTCTTTTTTGTGAGGTCTTTGCCCGGTTTTGGAATTAGAGTGATGCTGGCTTCATAGAATGAGTTTGTAAGTGTTCCCTCCTCTTCTATTTTTTGGGAAACTTTAAGGAGAATGGGTGTTATTTCTTCTCTGTATGTCTGGTAGAATTCAAAGGTGAATCCATCTGGTCCGTGGGTTTGGTTCTTGGGTAGTTTTTTTATTACCCATTCAATTTCGTTGCTGGTGATTGGTCTGTTTAGTTTTTCTGTTTCTTGCTTGGTCAGTCTTGGAAGGTTGTATTTTTCTAAGAAGTTGTCCATTTCTTCTATGTTTTCCAGCTTGTTAGCATATAGACTCTCATAATATTCTCTTATAATTCTTTGTATTTCTGTGGGGTCCGTCGTTATTTTTCCTTTTTCTGATTGTGTTTATGTGTGTAGATTCTCTTTTTCTCTTAATGAGTCTGGCTAGGGGTTTATCTATTTTGTTTATTTTTTCAAAGAACCAGCTCTTGGTTTATATTTTTTCTATTGTTTTATTCTTCTCAATTTTATTTATTTCTTCTCTGATCTTTATTATGTCCCTCCTTCTGGTGACTTTGGGCCTCCTTTGTTCTTCTTTTTCCAATTTCAGTAATTGTGTCTTTAGACTATTCATTTGGGAATGTTCTTCTTTCTTTAAATAGGCCTGGATTGCAATATACTATCCTCTTAGAACTGCCTTTGCTGTGTCCTCCAGAAGTTGTGGCTTTGTGTTGTTGTTGTCATTAGTCTCCATATATTCTCTGATTTCTGTTTTTATTTGGTCGTTAACCCATTAATTAATTAGGAGAATGTTGTTAAGTCTCCATGTATTTGTGAGCCTTTTTGGTTTCTTTCTAAAATTTATTTCCAGTTTTATACCTTTGTCATCTGAGAAGTTGGTTGGTAGGATTTCAATATTATTGAATTTACTGAGGTTCTTTTTGTGGCCTAGTATGTGGTCTATTCTGGAAAATGTTCCATGTACACTTGAGAAGAATGTGTATCCTGCTGCTTTTGGGTGCAGAGTTCTGTAGATGTCTGTTAGGTCCATCTGTTCTAGTGTGTTGTTCAGTGCCTCTGTGTCTTTACTTATTCTCTGTCTGGTTGATCTGTCCTTTGGAATGAGTGGTGTGTTGAAGTCTCCTAAAATGAATGCATTGCTGTCTATTTCTTCCTTTAATTCTGTTAGTATTTGTTTCACATATGCTGGCATTCCTGTGTTGGGTGCATATATATTTATAATGGCTATATCTTCTTGTTGGACTGACCCCGTTATCATTAGGTAATGTCCTTCTTTATCTCTTGCTACTTTCTTCGTTTTGAAGTCTATTTTGTCTGATACAAGTACTGCAACACCTGCTTTTTTCTCCTTGTTGTTTGCATGAAATATCTTTTTCCATCCCTTCACTTTTAGTCTTTGTATATCTTTGGGTTTGAGGTGAGTCTCTTGTAAGCAGCATGTAGATGGGTGTTGCTTTTTTATCCATTCTGTTACTCTGTGTCTTTTGATTGGTGCATTCCGTCCATTTACATTTAGGGTGATTATTGATAGATATGTACTTATTGCCATTGCTGGCTTTAGTTTCATGGTTACCAAAGGTTCAAAGGTTGCTTCTTTACTATCTAACAATCTAACTTAACTTTCTTGTTAAGTTCCTGTAAACACTGTCTGATGTTTCTTTATTTCTCTCCCTTCTTATTCCTCCTCCTCCATTGTTTCTATAATAGGTGTTTTATTCTTTGCCTTTAGTTAGTATTTGGATGGTCTGCTTTCTTTGCTATGATTTTATTTTCTGTGGTGACAGCTTTTTAGCCTTAGGGGTGCTTCCCTCTAGAGCAGTCCATTTAAGATATCCTGTAGTGGTGGTTTATGAGAGGCAAACTGTCTCAACTTTCTTTTGTCTGGAAATTGTTTAATCCCTCCATCATATTTAAATGATAATCATGCTGGATCGAATATTCTTGGTTTGAGGCCCTTCTGTTTCATTATGTTAAATATATCTTGCCATTCTCTTCTGATCTGTAAGGTTTCTGTTGAGAAGTCTGATGATAGTCTGATGGGTTTTCCTTGGTAGGTGATCTTTTTTCTCTCTCTAGCTGCCTTTAATACTCTGTCTTTATCTTTGATCTTTGCCATCTTAATTATTATGTGTCTTGGTGTTGTCTTCCTTGGGTCCCTTGTGTTGGGAGACATGTGGGCTTCCGTGGACTGCGACACTATTTCCTTGCACAGCATGGGGAAGTTTTCAGCAATTATTTCTTCAAAGACACTTTCTATCCCTTTTTCTCTCTCTTCTTCCTCTGGTACTCCTATAATGCGAATATTGTTCTGTTTGGATTGGTCACACAGTTCTCTTAATATTCTTTCATTCCTAGAAATCCTTTTATCTCTCTCTGCCTCAGCTTCTCTGTATTCCTGTTTTCTGATTTCTATTCCATTAACAGTCTCTTGCATCTCATCCAGTCTGCTGTTAAGCCCGTTGATCACTTGTCTGATTTCTGCATTGTCTTTCCTCACTTCCCTCACTTCCTCCCTCAGCTCTTGCACATTTCTCTGTAGATCCATCAGCATTGTTATGACTTTTATTCTGAATTCTTTTTCAGGAAGATTGTGCATTTCCATCCCTTCAGGCTCCTCTCTGGGGTTGTCTGGTTGATCTTAGTCTGGACAATATTCCTCTGTCTTTTCATGGCTATTGAAGTGGTCTCTGGGGGTTGCCATGTATGTCAGCTGGGCTCTTTAACACTTTAAAAAGAAAAAAAAGAGAGAGAAAGAGAAAAATAAAGAAAGAAAGAAAGAAAAGAAAAGGAAAAGAAAGAGAAGAAAAAACAAAAAACAAAAAACAAAACAAAACAAAAATGCCCACGGGGAGTAGATTCTGTTGGGATGCTGTAGGTGGCGCTGTTGATCCACTATTCCGCAGCCGTGGCCGCGCTGCTCTGCAGGGCCCTTTATAGCTCTGGCTGTGGTGGGAATGAATATGATGCTGTTGATCTCTATGGGAAGTCTAAGTGTGGCCACGCTTTCCCAGTCACCATCTAAGGGGTTTGAAACTCCCCAGGACTCCCAGCCTGCTGGGCTGAGTGTGCCGGGGTGATCCGGCTCCTCCACTGGGCTCCTGTCTCTTTAAGACCGCTGAAAAAAGCACGCAGTTTTCTTTTTTTTTTTTTTTCTTCCTGGGAGCCGGCTGCAAGCTCCCTGGCGCATTCCCCACTCAGATCCTGCACCTGCTGTCTCTCCAATCTCCGTTACACCATGTGATGTGTGTCAGCACTCCCCGCGCAAGTCACTGGGGCTGGTTATTTCGTGGGGTGTACTTCCACTCCCTCCTGGCTCTGAATCCTCTCCTCCTGCCGGTGTGCTGGGGTGGGTGAGTGCTCGGGTCCAGCTGGATTGCTGCTCCGTATCTTGCCCACCTCACGGGTTGCCGTGTCCTCTCAGGTGTAGCTGCATGCTGTGCGCTTTCCTGTGTATTCTGGTCTCTCTTTTAGGAATAGTTGTATTTGCTCTATTTTCATAGAGATAAATAGTTTTGGGAGGAGATTTCTGCCACCCTGCTCACACCGCCATCTTCTCGGAAATCTTTGATATACCTTTTTAAAAATTTCCCTTTTGTAGCATTAGCTAGGCCTCGCAGTATAATGTTAAAAAACAGTGACAAGAGAGGACGTCCTTGCCTTATTCCTGATCTTTGCAGGAAAGGTTGGAGTTTTTTGCCTTTAAATATGATAGTTTTTTTTAATTTAATTATTTGTGGATTTGTTTTGTAGAAGTTCTTTATTACGTTGAGGAATTTCCCTTCTATTCCTAGTTTGCTGAGAGCTTTTATCATGAAGGGGTATTAGACTTAGTCAAATGCTTTACTCTGTATCTGTTGATGTGATTATGTTATTTTTCTTCTTTAGCCTATTTATGTGATGGATCACATTAGCTGACTTTTGAATGTTGAACAACCTTGCATACTTGGAAGTGTCCCAATTGGTCATAGTACTTACTTATTTTTATACATTGTTGGATACTATTTGCTAATATTTTGTTGAAGATTTGTGCCCCACTCTCTTTTTATACTAGAATAGTAATTCTCAACCAGGAAATTTGGAAATATCTGGTTTTTGAAAATGTCTGTTTTATGGTTGTCACAAATTTTAAGGAGATGATGGTTGGCATCTGGTGGTTATGGGTCACAGATTCTGGAAACCATCCTGCAATGTACAGGAGAGTCTCCGACACCAATTATCCCACACAAAATGGCAAGTGCTGAGAATAAGAAACCCTGGGCTAGCCAGTGTACTTCTACTGTCAGATATATAACCCTATTTCTCACTCAGAGGGAACACTGGAGATGGGTCTTAGCAAATGTAGAAAGTACTGTTCTTCTACATACCTCTATGTTTAACCTAAAAATATATCACCACCCCCTAATTCCTAAGAGGGCTGCTTATAACCTAAATCAAGGCACAATGGTAACAGAGAATCTTGACTTTAACACTTCGTTCTCATGTACTAACAGTTAGAAGCACATTTCTTACACATGCTCAAACTGACCAATGAGTATGTAGCTAGAAGGTATTTTGAATGACAGATCTCTAGTTCTACAGAAACCATAAAACTGACCTTAAGAGAGAAAGAGATTTGAACTACCAGTGTGTTAACTGCTAAAGATCTATATGCCACCTGCTTTTATTTGTGTGCTCTCTGAATTTTAAAAGCCAGAACTTCTGCACTTTTGTGCTGCAGAAACATAATGCAGACCATTTGGGAAGGCATTGGTAATCTAGTAAGCCATAATTGGGCCCTTAACTTTAACATTGCATTCATTGTTTTGAGGTTTTAAGTGTCATTTTAGTTAAATAAATCTTCCGTTACTTAAGTGAAAGGGAGACTTTTTTTTTTTTTGGTGGGGTGGAGACAATTCCACATAGAAGAAATTATCTGTAAGGGAAAAAGTATGTTAGTACTAGACTTGGACCTAAGACTCTAGTATATGGAGTAGAGACAGAAGAGAAGGACCCTGACCATGAATAGGAAGAAACTCCTTTAAGATGCTAAATAGTCTGAACAGACAAGAAAACAATTCTGTGACTCCACAGTGACAGCACTTATCTGAGCAATGATCACCATTTGATTGATCTGTGATATAATTTGAGATATTCTAAGAAAGCTCCCTTTCTTCAAATTCCCTTGTCCTTCCTGCCTCAAATACCATCACTAGATTAATTTGGAGAAGCAAGGTGACCAGAAATCTCTGAGTCTTCTAATTACATGCACACACTTACAACAATGGTCCCTAAGGTACCTGTCCCTTACCAAAAAATGATTTTGTGTAATGGGAGGAACAATAGAAACTCAGATAGAAAAATTTCCAAGGAAAAGTTTTCACTGTTTACTCTGGGAGTCAGCTCTGGAACTCAGTCTTGGAGGGGGAAAGGAGAAGGAAGAAGAGAAAGAGTTTTTCTCTACTAGTCAGATCTAACTGGGAGAAGGCACCATAGCTGAGGAGCATATGATAGAAATGGTGGGGATGCGAGGATGTGTTTGTGGAGGTGTCAGGAGAGAGGCTGAAAAGAGAGGGATGGGAGGCGAAAGATTCCTGAGACTGGTATGCTTAGATGAAAAAGGTAGTCTTCCTCCCATTACAGGCTGAGAATTGATTTTCAAAAAAAAAATCATTATGAGTGAGGCTTAGGGGTTTCACTAATTGCAGAAAATCCTGAGAGAAGAAATTTGAAGCCCTCATTAGCATGAGGTTGTCGGGATTAAGACAGACAAGCAGCAGGGTTCACGAGGGAGGGGACTCAGTGTACCACTTAATTGTACTGTTTTGTCTCGGGTAAGTAACTAGTACCAGAGGTTTATGGCAAATAAGACAACATAGTTAGAGTAGAGTATCTTCCTCATGAGACTTATAATGTTTGATGAGTAAACAAAGATTATATAACCATCTGATACATAAGACAGTGATATTTTTAACTGAGGAAGGTAAAGAGGACCTAAATAAAAGTTGTCCACACTTCACTTGAAGTAGTAAAATATTAATATCAAAAGACTGTCGTAAGTCTCATATGAATATGTAATACCCACAGCAATCAATAAGAAGCTATATAAAAAGATACATTCAAAAACACAATACATAAATTAAGATATAATTTAAAAATATATATGTTTAGGTACCTGATAGGAAAGTGAGAAAAGAGAAACCGAAGAACAAGAAACATAGGAAAAAAAAAGAGCAAATAATATGGGGAACTTAAGGTTAACTCATCAGTAATTGCCTTAAATATAAATGGTTGAAATATGCCAGTTAAGAGACAGAATAGAGACAGAAATGGGCAGAATGGATAGAAACCACAACGCAGCTATATGCTACTTAAACTTTGAATTCAATATTGCACAGGTAGGATGAAAGTAAATCTACCGATAACAATATGCCATTTTTTTTGCAGTAAGAAATATTTTTATGTGTAATATTTTCTTTTAGTTTTTTTGTATCATTAATCTACAATTACATGAGCAACATTATGTTTACTAGACTCCCCCATCATCAAGTCCCCACCACATACCCCATTACAGTCGCTGTCCATCAGCGTAGTAAGATGGTATAGAATCACTACTTGTCTTCTCTGTGTTGTACAGCCCTCCCCATGACCCCCGCTACATTATGTCTGCTAATCGTAATGCACCTTTTCCCCCCTTATCCCTCCCTTTCCACCCATCCTCCCCAGTCCCTTTTCCTTTGGTAAGTGTTAGTCCGTTCTTGGGTTCTGTGAGTCTGCTGCTGTTTTGTTCCTTCAGTTTCTTTCTTTGTTCTTATACCCCACAGATGAGTGAAATCATTTGATACTTGTCTTTTTCCTCCTGGCTTATTTCACTGAGCATAATACCCTCTAGCTCCATCCATGTTGTTGCAAGTGGTAGGATTTGTTATTTTCTTATGGCTGAATAATATTCCATTGTGTATATGTACCACATCTTCTTTATCCATTCATCTACTGATGGACACTTAGGTTGCTTCCATTTCTTGGCTATTGTAAATAGTGCTGCGATAAACATAGGGGTGCATCTGTCTTTTTCAAACTGGGCCACTGCATTCTTAGGGTAAATTCCTAGGAGTGGAATTCCTGGGTCAAATGGTATTTCTATTTTGAGATTTTTGAGGAACCTCCATACTGCTTTCCACAATGGTTGAACTAATTTGCAGTCCCACCAGCAGTGTAGGAGGGTTCCCTTTTCTCCACATCCTCGCCAACATTTGTTGTTGTTTGTGTTTTGGATGTTGGCCATCCTCACTGGTGTGAGGTGATATCTCATTGTGGTTTTAATCTGCATTTCTCTGATGATTAGCGATGTGGAGCATCTTTTCATGTGCCTGTTGGCCATCTGAATTTCTTCTTTAGAGAAGTGTCTATTCATGTCCTCTGCCCATTTCTTAATTGGATTATTTGCTTTTTGGGTGTTAAGGAGTGTTAGTTCTTTATATATTTTGGATGTCAACCCTTTATCGGATATGTCATTTATGAATATATTCTCCCATACTGTAGGATGCCTTTTGGTTCTATTGATGGCTTGATCCCTGGCTTGTTCCCGATCTTAGGTGAAAAGCTTTCAGCTTCACGCTGTTAAAAGTATGATGTTGGCTGTGGGTTTTTCATATATGGCCTTTATGATGTTGAGGTACTTGCCCTCTATACCCATTTTGTTGAGAGTTTTTATCATGAATGGATGTTGAATTTTGTCAAATGCTTTTCAGTATCTATGGAGATGATCATGTGGTTTTTCTTCTTCTTTTTGTTGATGTGGTGGATGATGTTGATGGATTTTTGAATGTTGTACCATCTTTGCATCCCTGAGATGAATCCTACTTGATCATGGTGTATGATCCTCTTGATGTATTTTTGAATTCGGTTTGCTAATATTTTGTTGAGTATTTTTGCATCTATGTTTATGAGGGATATTGGTCTGTAATTTTCTTTTTTTTTTGTGGGGTCTTTGCCTAGTTTTGATATTAGAGTGATGCTGGCTTCATAGAATGAATTTGGAAGTATTCCCCCCTCTTCTATTTTTTGGAAAACTTTAATGAGGATGTGTATTATGTCTTCTCTTTATGTCTGATAAAATTCAGCGGTGAATCCAGCTGGCCCAGAGGTTTTGTTCTTGGGTAGTTTTTGATTACCAATTCAATTTCATTGTTGGTACTTGTTCTGTTTAGATTTTATGTTTCTTCCTTGGTCAATCTTGGAAGGTTGTATTTTTCTAGGAAGTTGTCCATTTCTTCTAGGTTATCCAGTTTGTTAGCATATAGATTTTCATAGTATTCTTTAATAATTCTTTATTGTTCTGTGGTGTCCGTCATGATTTTTTCCTTTCTCATTTCTGATTCTGTTTATGTGTGTAGATTCTCTTTTTCTCTTAATAAGTCTGGCTAGGGGTTTATCTATTTTGTTTATTTTCTCAAAGAACCAGCTCTTGGTTTTATTGATTTTTTTCTATTGTTTTATTCTTCTCAATTTTATTTATTTCTTCTCTGATCTTTATTATGTCCTTCCTTCTGCTGAAGTTGGGCCTCATTTGTTCTTCTCTTTCCAGTTTCAATAATTGTGACTCTAGACTATTCATTTGGGATTGCTCTGCCTTCTTTAAAAAGGCCTGGATTGCTATATACTTTCCTCTTAGAACTGCCTTCACACATCCCACTGAAGTTGGGGCTTTGTGCTGCTGTTTTCATTTGTCTCCATATATTGCTTAATTTCTGTTTTAATTTGGCCATTTATCTGTTGATTCTTTAGGAGCATGTTGTTAAGCCTCCATGTGTTTGTAAGCCTTTTTGTTTTCTTTGTACAATTTATTTCTAGTTTTATACCTTTGTCATCTGAGAAGTTGGTTGGTAGAATTTCAATCTTTTTGAATTTACTGAGGCTCTTTTTGTGACCTACTATGTGGTCTATTCTGGAAAATGGTGCATGTGCACTTGAGAAGAATGTGTATCCTGCTGCTTTTGGGTGTAGAGTTCTGTACATGTCTGTTAGGTCCATTTGTTCTGGTGTGTTGTTCAATGCCTCTGTGTCCTTACTTATTTTCTGTCGGGTTGATCTGTCCTTTGGAGTGAGTGGTGTGTTGAAGTCTAGAACGAATTCATTGCATTCTATTTCCTCCTTTAATTCTGTTAGTATTTGTTTCACATATGTCAGAGCTCCTGGGTTGGATCCATATATATTTATAATGGTTATATCTTCTTGTTGGACTGCCCCCTTTATCATTATGTAATGTCCTTCTTTATCTCTTGTTACTTTCTTTGTTTTGAAGTCTATTTTGTCTGATACAAGTACTGCAACACCTGTTTTTTCCTCCCTGTTGTTTACATGAAATATCTTTTTTTCATCCCTTCAGTTTTAGTCTGTGTATATCTTTGGGTTTGAGGTGAGTCTCTTGTAAGCAGCATATAGACGGGTCTTACTTTTTTATCCATTCTGTTACTCTGTGTCTTTTTGGTGCATTCAGTCCATTTACATTTAGGGTGATTATCAAAAGATATGTACTCATTGCCATTGCAGGCTTTGGACTCATGGATACCAAATGTTCAAGGGTAACTTCTTTACTATCTAACCATCTAACTTAACTCTTTTATTAAGCTATTATAAATACAGTCTGATGATTATTTATTTCTCTCCCTTCTTCTTCTTCCTCTTCCATTCTTATACGTTAGGTGTTTTATTCTGTACCCTTTTGTGTTTCCTTTGACTGCTTTTGTGGATAGTTGATTTTGTTTTTTGCCTTTAGTTAGTGTTTGGTTGGTCTGCTTTCTTTGCTGTGATTTTATTTTCTCTGGTGACATCTATTTAGCCTTAGGAGTGCTTTCATCTAGAGCAGTCCCTTTAAAATATCCTGTAGAGGTGGTTTGTGGGAAGCAAATTCCCTCAACTTTGGCTTGTCTGTGAATTGTTTAATCCCTCCAAATTTAAATGATAATCGTGATGGATACAGTATTCTTAGTTCAAGGCCCTTCTGTTTCATTGCATTTAATATCTCATGCCATTCTCTTCTGGCCTATAAGGTTTCTGTTGAGAAGTCTGATGATAGACTGATGGGTTTTCCTTTGTAGGTGATCTTTTTTCTCTCTCTGGCTGCCTTTAATACTCTTTCCTTGTCTTTGATCTTTGCCTTTTTTATTATTGTATGTCTTGGTGTTGTCCTCCTTGGGTCCCTTGTGTTGGGAGATCTGTTGGCTTCCATGGTCTGAGAGACTGTTTCCTTCCCCAGCTTGGGGAAGTTTTCAGCAATTATTTCTTCAAAGACATTTTCCATCCCTTTTTCTTCTTCTGGTACCCCTATAATGCAAATATTGTTCAGTTTGGATTGGTCACACAGTTCTCTTAATATTCTTTCATTCCTAGAGATCCTTTTATCTCTCTCTGCCTCAGCTTCTCTGTACTCCTGTTCTCTGATTTCTATTTCATTAACAGTCTCTTGCACCTTGTCCAGTCTGCTCTTAAAACCTTCTATTGATTGTTTCATTTCTGTTATCTCCCTTTGGACTTTATCCCTTAGCTCTTGCATATTTCTCTGCAGGTCTGTCAGCATGGTTATGACTTTTATTTTGAATTCTTTTTCAGGAAGATTGGTTATATCTATCTCACCAGGCCCTCTCTCTGGGGTTGTCTGAGTGATTTTTGACTGGAGCAGATTATCTGTCTTTTCATGATAATAGAAGTGGTCGCAGGCAGGTGGCGCGTGTGTCACCTGGGAGAACAATGTCCCTTCCTGCTTGCTGGTCGCCCTGCCCTTCTCCGCTGCCTGTGTCAGTTACTTGCACAGTGGGAGCAGTCTCTGGGATAATCCCCTGAGCTGCTGTGGGTGGGGCGGCCCTCGGGATAGCCTAGCACACTGCAGGGGGTTGCAGACGTGCCAGGTGTGTTCAACTGCAGGAATGGCGCCCCTTCGTGCCTTCTGGACCTTGCTCTGTGTTCCTCTGACTGTGCTGGGCAGCTGCTTGGTGGTGGCACCCTCTGGGTCGGTCCCGGTTAGCTGTGTGCTGGGAGGAGACTCTGTGTGGTTGCTGTGGGCAGGCCTCTTCCCCGGCTCTCCACAGCTGCAGCGGGTCAGCCGGTTTGCTTGCAGCACCAGCCAGTGGGGAATGAATGGCAGGCTGCTTATTGCTGTGAGGGGCTTCTGGGATGGGTTATTCCCTAAGGGTTAGGGCTCCTGAAGTTCCTTAAGTTTCCCAGTCTGCTGGGCTAAGTGTGATGGGACGATTTTGTCCAGCTGTTAAGCCTTTGTCCCTTTAAGACTTTTAAAAAATGTCCGCTTTTCTTCTGTCCCAGGGGAGCCGGCTGTGGGGACCCACTGGCAGTCTGTCTCTGATTTTACTTTTGCGTTTCTCTAACATCCAGTACACCATGCAGTGTCTGTGCTCCCAGTGCAGATCACCAGGGCTGGATGTTTAGCAGTCTTGTCCTTCCACTACCTCCCCACTCTGATTCTTTTCCTCCCACAGGTGAGCTGGGGTGGGGGGAGTGCTCAGGCCCTGCCAGGTCGCGGCTTTGTGTCTTACCCTTTTCGTGAGATGCTGAGTTCTTGCAGATGTAGATGTAGCCTGGCTGTTGTACTGTATCTTCTGGTCTCTCTTTTAGGAGTAGTTGTATTTGTTGTATTTTCAAAAATATATATGGTTTGGGGAGGAGATTTCCACTGCCCTGCTCACACCGCCATCTTGAGCCTCTCAACAATATGCCATTTTTAAAAAGAAGGAGAGACTCTATTATAATCAGATAAAGTAGATTTCAAAGCAAAGAAAATAATGAAATAAAAAAGGATATTACATAGTGGTAAAAGGGTTAGTCCACCAGAAAGGCACTAAATATGTATACACCAAACAACAGAACCTCAATACATGAAGTAAAAAATACCTATATTTAGAAATGATAAGAAAATATATACATTAAGGCAAATTTTCAAAACCTATCCATACTCTATACATATGCATATTTATCTTTCTCTAAGTCTAGGAAGGCATGTCCACCTTGGTTGTTGTATTATAGTGTGTGCTTCTTTAGACAGTATATGACCTGTTTCTCAGCATAAAGAAATAATAAAATATCAATGAAGAATGTACTGCTGGACTAGATTCTGCTGCACTTTGACTTTCACATAGGATCTTAACTCCAACATTCCTCAGCTTATTGTGACAGTCAGAACTTTTCATGAGTAGTAGTCAATCCTGTTTTCACCCTGCTTTGGAATCCAGCCATTAGTTGATTTTAGCATCTCTTCTCCATGTAACAGTGATTACAGGAGCAATTCTTCACCTGTTCAAACTGAACAACATTAAGTGTGTGGAAGCTATTTGGAGCAGCAATATCCAGTTCTCCAAAAAATGATAAGCAATAACATGAAGCTAAACAACTCTCTACTTGGCTTTTCCAGAGTATTGTGAACTGTAGAATCATGTCAACTCCAGCCTCTAACTTGACCTTCTTATTTCTTCTCTGGAGCTCAGAAGCTGTAAGAACGACAGTCATGCAGCAAGAACATGAAGTTTTTGAGAAGGTCCTGGCAATCTATGAGCCATTGCTGGAGCTTATCTTTAGCTGATAGGTATTTTTTCTGTTGTAATAAATGTCTTTTGTGTTAAATCTGTTCTTACTGAAATTATAGGTAGTTGGAAGTGTTACTTTATCTTTTGGCAAATAGGTCAAGAAGGAAGTCAATCCCATGGTCTGTAGGGACAGGAGTATATGTAAATTATTAAAACCAAGACACAATCCCTTAGGTGCTAGAGAGGATTTAGGAGAGGAAACATTGTTTATAATTAGGTTTTCCTCTACTGTCACTAATAAAAGAGGCCGCAAAAAAACAGCTCTATGCCTCCATAGTGATAGCACTTGTCTGAATGAAGATTACTTCATGGTTAATTGTATAATTTAAAGACTCTAAGAAAATCCTTTTTTTCAAAGGTTCCCGTGGTTCCTAAATCAAATTCTACCATTTGTTTAATTTGGATAGTCTAGAAATCTCTGAACTTGCCAAGTAAATCCACATGTCTACTTTGAGTTTCATCAAGCAGTGTTGTGTGTATAGTGGGAAGGGCAAAAGAACCAAAGGTGAGAAAATATTAACAAACATAAATTTTATTTATGTTGCTGTTTACTCTGTGGTCAGCCTTGAAGCCAAGCCCTGGAGGGGAGAAGGGAAGAAGAATATGTCTACTAGCATGGGCATCCTAAAAGAAGGTTCTTTAACTGAGGAGTAGATGGTGGAAAATATGAGAAAGTAAGGGGGTGTTTGGGAGGAAGGACTGCAGTAGCTGGAAGCACATTTTGTGCTTTGAGGACTGTTTGAGACTAAGTGTACTCACACGAAAGTACCTAGATAAAAAGGCCTCTATATACAGGCTGAAGGGAATTACCTGTAGGAAATGCTTTAATGAGTGAGGCTTATGTGAGGGTGTGCAAAGTGTGGAACGTGACCAAAAAGCTTATGAAGCTCCTAAGTAGCACTGAGACAAGCTAGAAACAGGATTCACAGAGAGTGAAGGGGCTGATGGAAGGTGCCTGTGCCCACCTCAAGCAGGCATCTACTAGCAAAGGTTTAAATTAACTAATATAAAGTGGAAGGCATGACAAAATTCAACAATGCAGTGGAAGATAGATTTTTTAACTAATCATACAAGTAATGTTTATGCTCAACAATCTCCCAATCCAGGTGTAAGGAACATGAAGCCTTGGGACAAAGTATTCATCTCTTAGCTTTGGGTTTCAAAACTGGCATCTTAGTTCCTCAGTGAGGCAATATTCTTGGGGGCAAGGATTTATTGGGAAAGGTAAGGGATTTCTACATTCTAAAACACTGTTTTCACATAATAATAATAAAGAACATAAGGATTTACTTTAAACTATCAGGCAGATAAGATGGAGGGTTCACCTGCAGGAAAGTCCTTAACCTTAGCAAAGAAAAATATTTGTGTCCCACATAAAAGATTCTGGAGGGTTCATTCTCTGTGGAGATGGTCTTTAACAGTCAGTAGAATAAGACAACCCATCCTGTGGATGTCAGTCATCCCCTCTCCACAGTCATCCCAGTTTTGTTCAGTGGTCCCACATATACAGCAGCCATGATGGCAGAAATGAACAGGACTCCACAACATGAATTCCCTTCACCAAGACTAATCTGCCTGACACCATTGCTGAGTGTCAACCTCCCGTCCTGAGAAGTCAATGCTAAGCCACCAATACGGCACCCTTCGCCATGGGGGACCACCAGCCACCTGGCAGCAGGGTGATTATACTGAACACTTTTCATAATGAAGAGGGCAAGACTTTGTTCTCAGAGAGTAGATAGAGTTCTTGGCCCACAGCACTTCTGCCAGAACTGCCATTTGTGGACTTTCTTATGCTTTATCATCCCCATGGCATCCCATGAATATCACTTCTGTTCAGGATCACATTTTATGTGTAGCAAATATGACAATGGGCTTATGCCCATAGAATTCATTGGTTGTATCATATGTCCCATAACACAAAAGCTCCTGGTTTGATAAAACAATAATATACCCTGCTAAAAGCTCAGTTTTGGTGCCAGCTAGGAAACAACCCCTGTGAAGCTGCGGTGTAGTCCTACAGGATGAGGTATGGCCTTAAACCAGCCCCAAAATCAGAATGCACATGTCTGGGAAAGTACAAAAAAGTAGAGGTAAGTACACCATCTCTCACTATTATATCAAATAACCCATTGGAGGACTTTTTTGTACTAGCCCACGACCCTAAGCACCAAAGTTATGGAGGTCCTAATGTTCAAAGGAGAAATGCTTTTGGTACAGAATACAAATGTATGTTCCTTTAAATTTGAAACTAGGGCTACTTCCTGACTTTGAGGATTCTCATGCCACTGAACCAACAGGCAAAGGAGGTGGTTCTATACTGGCCAGTATGGGTCACAATTGTTAAGAAAAATAAAGTTGCCACTACAAAATGGGGATAAAGAGGGCCACCAAGGGGAGTCATCGGAGCACTTCTTGGTTCTTCTTTGCCAATAATCCTGATCACTGTAAAATTTGGTAACTAAAGACAGAACCACCAAAAGCTCAGATCCTGCAGAAACAAAGCAGTGAAACCTTCATTACCCCAGAACCCTGTCCAGCTGAGGTATGGCACAGGCTAGAGAGCATGAAATGGGTGGTAGAAGGAAGACCCTGTAACTACCAACGAAGGCCCTGTGAGCAGCCCCAGGGGCAGAAACATTAGAAGCTGTGCTTTATGTTTATTAATTGCGTCTTGCCTTCCCTTTTTCTCCCCATTAATAGACTTCTACGGAGTAGCACTATTGTTTTTGGTTTTAGTTTTCTGGGGGAAGAATATTTTGTCAGTCTCCCTCAATACAATGTCGGTGTTCTACCAAAGCCAGAGCTCCTGTCAGGTGTTCATTTCTACGTGGTTTTCTCTCCTAGTTTTAGGATCTGCTCCTTTTCCGACCCCTGTTAGACATCCTTAGTTACTCAGCTTGCCTCCTGCTGCAGTCTGACAGATAAACTCACCATTAACAAGTCTGTCCCTCCCCCACTCCTTTGTACTTCAGGGAATACAAAGTGTCCAGAAACTTCATAGGACTTATACATTCTCGATAATCGTATGGTTTAGCCCTGACCGTTCTCTCTGTTGATGAAAGCTCATAGCAAAGTCTTAATTACGATTGCGCTGCCGTGAACTAAGCCGAGACCATCATTCCTGTGGGGAGAATCAGCACTTGCTGAGCAGCTCCTGCGTGCCAGACGCTGTGACGGGCGTCGGACGCGCACTGTACCATTCAAGGGTCACAGGAAGGACAAATCCACTCTGCTTATTGCTCAGGCCAAATATTTTGGAGTCATCCTTGATCCCTCTCTTTTCCTTACCTGACACATATAGGGTAAATGTTTTTGAATGAAATCAGTAAACAATTCTGGGGTAGAGGTGTTATAGACATTTTGCAGTAGCAGCTGAGTGAGGCCACGGAGAAACTTGCCTGAAGTGACCCAGCTGAGAAGAGTCAGAGTTGGGAGATGTGAGACCTGTTTGGTGTGATCCCAAAGCCACCTTTCCCCCGGACCACGCTGTGCCCACCCGTGGACCTCCACATTAGCCCCTGACTGCTCTTTCTGACCTGCCCCACCTGTGGCAGCCCACCCATCCATGTAAGGTTCCTTCCTGACATCGTGTCTTTCCAAGTCACTCTCCTGCTCAGGAACTTTCACTGCCCCGCCGCCATCACCTACTGACCCAAGCTGACTATCCCCAGCCTTGCCCTGCACCTCCACAGTCAGTTCCAATCCACTCTTCCAACCTTAGTTGCTGCTCCTCCCCTAGAGCGCCTGCACTCCATTCAGATGTGTCTATTCCAGTAGCCCTAATGCACTCTCTGAGCTATTTTTCTCTGTGCCTCTGTTCAGTCCATTTCCTCTATCCAAAATGCCATCCACCACCAGAGCCCATACTCCCCATCCCCACCCCGCAGCCCCTGTCTGTGAAAAGCCTACGTGTCCTTGAAGGCCAGGAGCAGAAACCTAACCCCCACTCAAGCTGTCTCCTACCAACCTCAGCACACAGTGACCACAACTTCCTCTTGCCTCCAATGTCTGTCAACACCTTCATTTGGTACTTGCAGGCTGCTTTCTGAATTGTTGACTCTTCTCTTTATGTGTTATGTCTCATTTCTCCTACTCGATTTTAGGTTTTCTCTAAAGAAGGGGCTATGTCACATTTGTCCTCCAGAGTGCTTAGGGCAAAACTTTATGTCGTATAGAAGTTTAATATCTATTTCTGACAAATCTTACCATGCTCTGGAATTTAAATAAAGTACAAACGAGATCCTGGAGTGAATTATGCCATCAGAGGTAGGACTTACATGCTGTGTACAAAGCACTGACTTTGTATTAAACAGACTGAACTTCACATCTCACCTCTTTCACGATCTGCATAAACTTGGTTGATTCTCTTAATCTCTTGGAATCTCAGTTCCCTTTCCTGTAAAATTGCCTTCCTTGTAGAAGCATCTTAATCATTGACCGAGGTTTTCATGCTAAATGCTTAGTACAGTGATTGACATATAGGAAGCACTTAAGGGTTATTACTCTAGAGCCATCAGAAGCAGGTGAGCTATAACTATGGAACCAGAAAATTCTGTACCCAGAATCATCCCAGCCATTATCCAGTCTACTCTCTACACTTTTCAGGCTGCAGGGAACATGAAGAACCAGAAATGTGACATCAAAGAAAGAAAACAAATCTGCAGTAGCCACTCCTGAAAGAATGGAGGGCTATGAAGAGCCTGACAAGGAATTAAAAATAATCGTCTTAAAGAATTCAGTGAGTTGAAGGCTTTAGCTTTCCTCCCTGTTATGGGTAATGCAAGCAAGTGTGACTCAGGCCATGACTGGATATTTCTGCCAAATATCTCCAATATAGTTGTGCTCATCGCAGGGCTCCAAAAGGTTGGTGGCTGACGGGTAGTCAAAAAACATTCACACAGATCCCCAGGATGGAGAAAGAAATAAACTGCATTTTAAAAGATGACGAGTTGAATAGGAAATTCATGGGATCCAGCTGTAGAGTAGTATAGGTAAAACAGGGGAGCAAAAATCTGACCAAAATCTTTCTCTTTTTGCAACCCAAAATGCCAGTGGCATGAGGTCACATCTAAGGTGTGATGAGATCCCTTTGAAAGGATCTTGTCTTCAACCACATGGGCACTTGGAGGGCCTCTGTTCCCTGAGTTCAAATAAGTGGGCTGGCTCTTTGGTAGGGCACCTTGCCTCTGATTTCAAATCTTACCACTTTCTATTTAAAGGGTGGAGTTGGAAGGTGACCATGTGATGAGTTTTCTCTTCCTTTCCTATTCTGAGGACATAAAAGATGGAGCTCTTTTTTCACTAAGTAACCTGAGGTATGGCTCCTTGACCTCAATCCCCTTGGCCTGTGATATCTGTGCCTGGATAATAAAGATGGCCTATTTCTCTGTTTCTGTGGCTATCATTGCCCTAGAAGATAGTGGTTAAGAACTGAACTAGTTACTTTTGTTTATTTTCCCCATGTTTTCTCTTCCCCCATTGCTTCAAGCTGGTGGCAAGGTTTTGCCAATCCTTGCTTCCGGCACATGGCTGGAGAGAAGCGGTGCTGAGCACATGGCTCCTCCGGTGAACCGGCCAAAAAATGCCCTAAATTTAAGTGTCACTGAATGGGCAGGAAGAGAAAGACATTTTCTAATGCTAAGGGCAAGCAGGAGACACTTCCCTGGACTGGCAACTGGAAGAGGTCTAAGGGCACTCCTGGTGGTAGGAATGTCCTTACCACCCTGTCCTCACTCCACCTGGTTGAGGTGAGAACACCTTAAAACATAAAGACCCCGTGTGTACCAGGGAGACTACAGTCCAGAGTCCAGAGAGCTCTGTACCTTGAACATGGTAAGGAAGCAGTGGAACTGGTGTTCCCAAAGAGGCCAGGGAGATAGGACAACAGACAACAGGGGTTTCTGGTAAATGATTGATGATCAAAGGGCATTTCCACAAATCCCAGTTTGTGATCATGTAGGATGCCGCAGCCATAGCTTCTGAACCTCAAGTATTCTCAAGTCATCTCAAGGGGAGTTTTGCTCTAGGAGTCAAGATAGACCCCATGAGCCCGTTCTCCTCACCGTTCCTACAGCAGTTACTGAGCCTTGTTCTGAGCACTGTCTGGGCTTCAGGGGTATGAAGGAGAATGTGAGCCAGCTATGCCCGTGGAGCCCGTGCGACTCAGAGTATTGGGGCTGGCTTAGCACAGCTCACACCCTCATGTTTTTGTTTGTTGCTGGTCACATCTGCTGCCTCACTATCACCTGGGACAAATAGGCTATTTCTCCTTTTCAGACAGAGACCTGGCCACAGGTCCTGGCTCATATCCTTCAGGGTAAGGCATTAGTCTACAAGAGCAGGTAGACTCTTGGAAGCCCACCTTCTCATATTGTCAGACTCTGAAAGTGCAAACAGCCTGTAGCTAAGCGAGCTGTGGGAACTCAGCTGTCTCCGCCTCAGGGATCAGAGCCCAACCCATTAGTGGGAGGGATAAAAGCAATGAGGGGACACTGAGAAGAGGTTTGGTAGAGTTTGTATATCCTAGACAAGGAAAAGGTTGACCCAACACAGAAATTATTTTCTTAACTTCACCTTTTCCTTTGTGGGGAATAACTGAAGATTCAAACCAGAAAAGTCCTCATGAATTTTTAAAATATTTGTTGATTAAAAATAAATATTTATTTAGCACCTATGGTGTATCAGACATTTTGGCAAGTGCTAGGTATACAACAGTGATGAAGACATATCCTCTGTACTTGGGTATTCATAGAGTAGTCCAGGAACACAAATGTGATTTCAAAACAGTGTGTGTGTGCTGGGTGACAGGGGGTCCAGCGGCCTGGCCAACAGCATTTAATGCAGCGCTGCCAAACCACCTGAAAGCGGTGGGAGGATGGGAAACAACTGAACCAGGTGCCTGGTGTAAAGCCTCTCCCAGAGCAGCCCTCAGGTGGCAGGAGCTCTTATTTCCTCATCAACTAGGTGGGCTCGTGGGCACATGGGCCCTGGTCTCCTGTGCTGATTGAACACAGGATTCATGCTTCTGACTTCAGGGCTTCTGTTACTGCTTTAAAATATTTTCAAAAGGTTTGAAAAAGATGTTCCAAATATTGAAAATTTTAATGTTCCCTACGACTCTTGTTTCAAAGGCACTGAGAGCTTTTGCCCCTTCTGGGACATTTTTGTGTGTGTGTGTGTGTTTTTTTTTTTGCAGTGGGGTTATACACAAGAAAATGAGAAAAAACTACCATTTACCTCATGACCTAGAACTAAACATTTTCTTTTGGTCTTTTCTCATATTTTTCTGCTCAGAATCACTACCCAAAAGTCATCTGAAGCCAACCTGAGGATTAAAAAGTAAACATCCAAACGTTAGGAAAAAGTATTAACTTGAGAGATAGTTGTGTAATTTCCATGTGTCTCATTCTCTTCATCTATAAAATGGGGATAGCAATAATACACACCTTATAAGGATGTTGAAAGGGTTAAATAGATCATGTTGTGTAAGACATTATGTAAATATTAGCTTTAATTGTTTACATAATTAAAATGATTTTTCCAAAGTACCAATTCAGAGCTTAATGCATACATAGTAAGTGGTCTGGAGTATCATTTTCTTTGCCAAAGATACCGCTTCAGAAACATCATTCTGCTACTCACATTAATCGTCTCTTTCCCGTCTACACCAAATCATTGCTTTTTTTGGAAACAGTAGTGAATCTAGCAGAGTAAGGCCTTCACGAAAAGCAAAGAGATCGAGCAAGAAGATGGGGAGCTGTGCCAGGGGTCTACCCATTCATCATTCCAGAAAAGATAAAGAAGACATTTCCAAGGCATTAACTTATGAGCCTAGAATTCTAAATTATATCACCTATAAATCTAAGTTCCCCCTGAGTGAGACTTAACACCTGCGTGTGAGAGCTGATGTGAAACAGTGTTATTTATCTGCTAGGGCGCTGTGGATGGTAGAGATCTCAGAATTAACACTGACAATTAGGGCAACTGAAGAAGCCCTGGACATTCTAAATCAGTGCCAGGCATTTTATCTCAGGTGCATAATTCAGTCAAGAATGAGAGGCCATTGACAGGAAATTCTCTTGTCACAGTTTGTTTTGCCGGTCTGGGGTGACTGTAAGCGGAGGTGGTTTTTGTTTGCCTCCTCTCAGGAAAAGCAGTTGTGAATTAGCAGGACTTCTTTTAACCCCTCATTGGTTGGTTTTCAGATTTCTCTTTCCGTCTTTCTCAAGCATTAACATCTCATGGTGGTTTAAATGCAGGTCGGCAGTGTTAGAAGAAAATTGGAATTGTTGGTTATGGTAGATTTTTTTTTCCATTTTAGATCAAACTTTCTAGTTAGTGACTGTAAAGGAATGGAGGATTTTTTTTTTAACCAACTGCTCTCTAAGGAGAAATGCTATAGGCTGTATGATGTTGAAATTTTTTTTATCACCAAAAGACACTTAGACCAAATTAAGTACATCCCAACTCAGCACATGACTAAAAAATGCATTAAAAAGAAGGAGAAACACAGGTTCCTTCTAAATTCAAGATGAACTAACAGCAAACAAGTAATTTCCTAATGTCCTGATTAAAAAGGGTGCTATGCAGTCAATGAAGGCCCAAAATTTCTGAGACAACCAGAAATGTGCCTGATTTTTGATATTTTAAAAAGCAGCTCTTTAGGAGGTTTGTAAGAGGCTTCAGTGTGCAAGGCCAAGAACGGCAGCAGAGCAGCAGGCACAAACCCCGCCTCCCCCCAGGTGCTACTGAAGGTGAGCTAGCCCCAGCAACACCTTGCTAGGAACAGCAAACAGAAGGATGGACAGAATATAGCGTGATGCCCATTCTGGAAGTGCTGGACATCTAATCTACTTGGAGAGCTAAAATCAACCCAAGAGCCGTAATTAAGGTGGAAAATCAATAGCAGGTTCAGAAACTAAAGCCAGCATTTAGGTTCAGATCTGAAGCAACATAAACCAGATCTGAGGTGATAATGATAGAGTGACAAGAAGAGAAAAGACTGGAGCTCTAGTCTTGGCCCTGCCACTAATATATTTTTGGGTTTGAGCAAGTGACTTCAACCCTCTGGTCTTCTGGTCCCTGTAGTAGGGGATAAAATAAAAGCTGGGGGTGAAGCATGGACACACCTTAAGAAGCAAATGTAGTTGTTCTGCTAGGTGCCAGGCAACTCTCCCTTCTCTTTTGATGTATTGCAAGAGACCCATAGGTGACTATATATATGTCTTAGAATCTCAAAGAGAATGAGTCTTTCTGGAGGTGATGAACCAATAAAATCCCTCCGTCTAGGAGTTCACTGTCTTGCCGAGAAGAAAACCTTTTAACACTTAAGCACACAGAAGGCACCTATTACGTGTTGAATTGAACGTTATGCTGTGATTCATGCTAGTTCATTCTCCATGATTTCCGCTCTCAACGAGGCACATGTAAGGAGGCTGCAGGAGTAATGCCTGCCTTGACAGTAGGCTTCCAGCCTCACTGGTAATTAAGTGCAAATTAAAATAAGATAACGTCTTCATTTATCAGACTGGCAAAGATTAAAATAATAGTATTATCTAGTGTTCACATGGACATGTCAGGAAACAGGCACTTTCCCACACTGCTTTTGAGAGTGGAACGGATTCTGCTTTTTCCAATAAGACAATTTGAGGACAAAATTTTCAGAAGTCCTTTAAAAAGGGCATATCCTTTAAACTAGCACTCTCATTTCCAGAGATTTCTCCTGAGGAAACAATTGGACAGAAGTCACAAAATATGTAAGAGATTGTTTCTGGAACACTACTTAAAATAGTGAAAAATATAAACTTAGATATCCATTAATAGATTAAATACGTTTTTAAAAACGGAATACCATGCAGCCATTCCAAATAAAGATCAACATTAAATTTTTTATAAGCCAACCTGAGTGTGTATGGGAGATAAAATTTGGGGTGATTAAAGATTTTTTTTCTTTGCCCATTTTTTTTGAAATTTTCCACGGTGATTGTTATGATCAATCATTGATCAAACCACCTGAAAGATGTTGGAAGGATGAGAAGCATTTGACGTCAGGTGACTGGATTAAACTCTCTCACAGCTGCTCTCAGGGGGCAGGAGCTCTTATTTTCTCATCAATTAGGTAGATATTCCATTTTTTGATGAAAACCTAAAAGATCCTATAGCTCTTGTTTCAAAGGAAATGAGAGCTTCTGCCTCTTTCTTGGACTTTTTCTTTTCTTTTTTTTTTTTTGCAGTGGGGTTATAGGCAAATAAATAAGACCTTAGTGCCCTAGAGCTAGCCATCTTCCTTTGTCATTTTTTTCGTGTTCCTCTCTTCACCACAAAGTCCTCTTCAGCCAATGAAAGGATTAAATAGCAGACACCTAAATGTTAGGGAAAAGCATGGTACATAAACGTTCTCTCTCCTCGTCTTAGAATTTTAATTAAGAGAGCTAAGAAACCACAAGATTTTATGTGATGTGTGAACCACACTCTAGAAGTGCATAATCTTCTGATAAAAAATTGACTCCAGTGATACTATGAAGGCCCTTTGGTCATGGGAAACCATGTCCCTACCTTGAGCTGACTTTATTCAGTAATCTAAAGACAAAAAAAAACAGGAATATTATCTCTGTAGCCATTAAGAATTAATAAGAATTTTTGAGTCTTTCCCTCAATTATTTAAGTTTCTCAAGGAATTGGAATCCTCTCTACGTCAGTGACCCTCTCTCCTTCCCTCCCTTCTGCTGGGTCTTTTCCAGCCTCCTCCTAACCTGCCTGCTTCTTTCTCCGAGAGTCACATGAGCAGGGCTCAGAGAAGCACCACGGGAGGGGTTACTTGCCGGTCAGTCCACACTTGAAGAGTCCCGGTCCTTCACTACAGAGTCTAAAAACACTATATTCTGATACTTTCTTTCTACATAAGTCATACGTGTTCATCATCAAAAAAATAAAAAGAACTGCAGTCAAACAAAAAAATGAAGATGAAAAGCATCAGAACATATCTTCCCAGAGTGTTGCTGTGCATGTAAGGCAATTATTTTTACAAAAATTGGATCATGATCTCATACAGTTGTCTAACCTATTGCCTTTTCACTTAATCATTAAATGAATTTTTCCATGCCATCCAAAATTCTATAATAACACTTTTGTCCATTTCAAGTTAACACACAGTTCTTTAGAGAGACAATATACAGACTGAATCCTGTAGGGCACAGAAGAGACCGGACAGCTCTGCTTGCAAACACAAACAAGGACAAGTCAGGTGAGTGTGACAGGACAGGTGTTATAGAAGTCAAAACCCAGAGATTAAACATCAATCAGAGGCTGGGGCAGGGCTCCCGAGGAAGTGACTTCTCACTACGTTGTAATGAGAATACAGGTATTCTGGTGTATAGATGTTACCTGCTCAGAGTTGACGACGGCTCACCAGATGGTCGTACCTAGTTTAACATTGCTCTTCATAACTCCTCTTAGCCATCTGTGCATAGATGGGCTTTCTTCTTTGCCTTTCCCCATCAAGGGGCTATTTGCTTACCTTAACAGATGCCTTCTAAAGCCACCAGCCTATTAAAAAATAAATAGAAAAGTTTACAGAGGAAAAACACTAACAGTATTTCTCAGGTCTGGCCTGCACCTCAGAACTGCCTGCTGAGAGCACTGCAGGCCCACTGCCTGGGTTCAAACTCCAGCTCCACAAGAGACCCTGGGTGAAGGGTGTTTCCCTCTCTAAGCTACTTTCCTCATCTGTAAAATAGGGGTAATTAGTCCTTCATAAATAAGTAATGGTATCAAGTTAGAAAGTTCATGTGATATCTGGCTTCAATTTAGCATTATTGTTGTTGTTCTTGATATTATTATTATTAATCCCTTTGGCTGATAATGTAGTAAGAAGGGGAGAATGAAAGCCCAGTATCTCATGCAGCTTCTCCATATCCCCAAGTGGCTGGTGGTTTCCAGTGACCCAAGCTGTTTCCACATTGAGTCTAGAACCCCAGGCACGTGGTACGGCCCCCAGCACCCCCTAGTGTGGGAGCACGGTCACTGTGCTGCCAGGCTCCAGGCCACTCCACTGCCTAAAGAGTTTTTCTTCTTTCTTGTCTGCTCTGGATAACTGCTTCTTCAAATCATTGCCCTCTTCTCTACAAAGCTTGAACTCACTCTCTTTAAGAAAAACTAACTAGTAACACTCAGGATAAAAGCACCAAATATCCTTGACATCAAGGAAACCCCAGAATCCCTTCCCTATAATGAATAGGAAACCCCAGAATCCCTTCCCTATAACGAATAAATGAATCCTCTCAGCTATATATTCTGTTTTTTCCCTCCCTGCTCTTCCAGTAGTATCCAGACACATAATCTCTCTTCTCCATTTCTGCTGTGTTCTGTGGGGCACCTTGTGTACATTATATATTTTCTCTGACTAAATTTTGTGGTCGGATGCCCTGTTTTTTTTTTATCTGTCCGGTAAATATCTACCTTTAATTTTATATTTAGGCAGCAAGGATGGAATGAAGAAAACTAATTTGAAATATTCAATTCAGGATATCATTCTGGGCACCAAATTATACAGGAAATCTCCAATCAAATATTTGAGTCAACAAATCTTGTACCTCTGTAAAAGGGAAAGAATATATTTGTAACTGTAATCATCAGAGTAAATGTTTTCCTGCTTTGTTATGGAGGTTTTGGAAAGCAGAAGAGTAATTTTCAAAGATGTTTTCTTGAGCAATGGACAGCATATGGAATTTAGAGTGTGGAGAACTACTTCCAGATTACTGGCTGTGTGACCATTTCTGAGAATAGGATCCTATTTCTAGATCTGGGGCCCTTGATGTCCTCATCTAAAAAGGGATCAACTAGTCCCTGCCGACATCACAGAAATGTCATGAGGCTCAGACAATATTTGTGAAAGTGACTTACCAATGCCAAAGTTTTGCAAAAGTTAATTATTATCATTTTTTAAAATGAACTAGCTTTTTCTTGGGTATAATATCTTAAGTCCATGCATAAAATGCTGTAAGTTTCCCTGCACAAATTTCACAATAATTTAGAAATATATTCCTTTCAAATTTATTTTATATATTATTTCTTTTGTCAGCTATTTCTAGGAAGTTTCCAATTTACTTATGTTATTTCACACAAGCTGCTAAGAATACTTAACAGATTTGATTTCATCCATCAATTGAAGAGCATTTTTGTGTGTTTCACTTTTTTTAACCTTTCATGCTATAACATTAGCATTTCTGGAGATTCAAGGATGAGTACAGGAAGATGGCAGGTACGGCTTCTGAGAGGTTGAAGTCTGGTCTCTGCAAAGCTGGTAACACTGACAGATTCACGCCCGGTGAACTGCAGGTAACGCTCCTGCTTTGTGACAACATTGTAGTGAGTGTAGCATTAGGAGCAGGGCCTTTGAGTCAGACTGATCTGGCTTCCAGTTTTAGATGAATCTTTTCAATTCATTTTCCTTATCTTTAAGATGTAGATAATAAGATGTGAGACCTTGCAGCATATTTGAGGACTAAGTAAGGTGAAGATTATTAAGTTATATAACAAATGTGGAACTTAAGAGATTAAAAAAAAAAAACAGTTTCCTTTCTTCCTCCTCCTCCACCTCCAGGCTGATCTCCAGCTGAGTCCCAGCCACCCTGCTCCAGCACAGTTAGGGTCAAGTCGGCACCAGGCTCAGTTGCTACAGGTCCTCCACTTAGAAGGATCCTGTCCTGCAGGACTATTTCCTAGGCATGGTGCTAATGGCTTGGTCACATGGAACATAGAAAAGTGAATTCAAATCTGTGTCTTGATGAATGCCTGCTCATTGAATATGCACCTATTTGTCACAAGATAGCAATTACAATTTCTCTCACAAAGAAATGTTTCTAATTTACATATGTGTGGCTGATGCATGAAGTGGGTTTTATAAATCACTATGTCATCACCACCAAAAACTGCCCTCTAGCCATATTAAAAAAGAGCCCATGACAAGGGGCCTATCAAATTGAATGGAAAGGCCATAAAACCATCAGTTCATTTGACATAAAACTGATATATGATGTGATAATGCTTCAAGTAGAACCTGGGACCCCATTCATCACACAAGCTGTTCCTCTGCAAGGTTCTGAGCTGTGTGTTAATGAAGCCGTCACGCTCCACTCAAGCTGCAGACTGCAGTCCCCAGTCAGCGCTGGGGACCTACAAACCAGAAAATGTTCCTGTTGAATCATCCACAATGAACTTTCCTAGGAGAAAGTCATATCAGGACCAAGGTCACCCAGCTTCCTGGGAATGTAGTGTCCTTGGGTGTAAAAAGGGAGACTAGATGCATGGTTCTCAATAAAAGAAATGCATCAGACTTTCTGACTGACCAATAAAAGTGCAGGGGCTCTGGCCCCATTCCAGGGCAGGATGTGGGCATTGTCAGCTTTAAGGAGACCCCTAGATGACTCCAGGCCTCACCCGGGTTTAGCCTTTTTCCTCCAAGCATCATGGCAGGGCGAAGAACATCAGCATCTGTTGGGAGGTTATTGGAAACGCAGAATCTCAGACCTACAGCAACTGAATCTGAATTATAATAAGATCCCCAGGGATTCAATGCACACTCTAATTTGAGCAGCATTAGAACAGTGTTTCACAGCCTCGGCCTCATATTAACATCTCTTGAGAAGCTTTTAAATAGCCCAAACTCCCAGCTGTGCCACAGACTATACCCAAAACCTCTGGTCGAGGAACCCGGGCATCGCGTTCTCACTCTTCATCCCCCAGGTGATGCTAGTGTGTAGCCTCGCGCGCTGGAGGCCCGCCAGCTTAGAACCTCACGTGCAGTTTACACCTGGGGCTTCAGCTGGGGTGTCACGCTCACTGAAAATCGCTGCTGTAAGGAGGGGGCTTCAAACAGCAGCAGAGAGGAGAGACGGCGTTCCTCCGTGAGCTCCTCCCTCAGCCAAGCACTGTTTCATTCTTCCATCTATACCTTTGAGACAAGTCTGTCAGGTAGGAATTGCTAATATATTTTTTAAATGAGAAAATTACCGCTCAGAGAGGTAAAATGATTTGCCCAAGGTTATGCAGCTAGTAAGTGGTGTTCATCCCACTCCAAACTCATCCTCTATTGAGTCATCCTCCCTCCCTGAGCACCATCCTCCCTCTCCTGTTGTGCATTCGAGGTTTAAAAAAAAAAAACTGATCAAAGTCACATGAGACAGGTTAACAGGAGGAAAAAACCTCAAGTCCTACTATGTGCAAATGGAGACCCAAAGAAATAACCAAGACTGGAAGCTTTTATACATTTTAGACAAAGAAACATAAATCTGTGAGGAACTGACAGGACACAGAAAATTTGCTTTGGGACTTTTAATTAGTTAGGAATTCTAAACAGTTTTAGGAATGATAGGTGGAAATATGGTGATTTTTTTCCTAGGGTCATTCCATGAATATCATCAGAACAGAATGTAGGGAACGACTGAAACTCGAAGCTTTCCGGGGATAGATCAGTAGAAAGCTAGAGAAGCCCAGATCCACCCAGCAGGGTGGTGATCCTGGGCAGGACCTGTCTTTGTATCTCTGCTCCAGTTGCCTGCGGCAGCCTCCTGAGAACGTAATGACCATACTGTTATGTGAAATTTAGTGCTCACTTAAAAAACAAAACAGAACCATCAAAAAAAAAAAGTAGTCTTCACAGAGTAACAGAGGTTTCCTGCTTCAGGAGTGCTCGGACAGAACTGGCTCAGGTCCCCCACCTGGCCGCCCATTCAGAGCATGCCCTGGGCCCCTTCGCAGCACCTGCCTGCACCCTGAGGCCCCCGCCTCCCTGTTGCCGCCATCCCAACTCCTGCGCCCCCTGCAGGAGCGCCAGAACTGCCACCAGGACTTGGGGGCCACCACGAACCCCCCAGCAGCCTGCAGCGCTACACCTCCTGCTTCAACTTATCCGTGTCTTCCTACTTGACCGTGATCTTGTGGCTTTGAAGAACTTTGCCAAGTATTTTCTTCACCTGTCTCATGAGGCGAGGAAACGTGCTGAGAACCTGATGAAGCTGCAGAACCTGGAGGTGGCTGAATCTTCCCTCAGGGTATCAGGAAACCAGACCATGAGCCCTGGGCCCAGGGGCTGGATGCAATGGAGTGTGCGTTACTCTCGGGGAAAAGTGCCACTCAGTCACGACTGGAGCCGCACAAACTGGCCACAGACAAAAATACCCTCCTTCGTGTGCCTTCGTTGGAGAGGAAGAATTTTCCTTTACCCTTCAAGGTTCTTGTAGCTGGTCTGATCAAAGTCACATGAGACAGGTTAACAGGAGGAAAAAAACTCAAGTCCTACTATGTGCAAATGGAGACCCAAAGAAATGACCAAGACTGGAAGCTTTTATACATTTTAGACAAAGAAACATAAATCTGTGAGGAACTGACAGGACACAGAAAATTTGCTTTGGGACCTTTAATTAGTTAGGAATTCTAAACATTTGGGCTCGGGTGGTTGATTAGTAAAAGAGTAACAGGACTTATTTAGGCAGCCTCCTCAGCTTGAATTCAGGGGCTCTGTGGATAAGGATGTCTCTCTACCTTCCTCGTGCAGGGAGGGCAGCTTTCACGTGGGAGATTATTTCCTGGTTTTGGATGTGGGGTGGGGGGGTGGAGGGCAGCAGGCACAGAGGCGAGTCAGAGTATCCCGCTTGTACCAGCTGTTTCTCCAGTTGCTGTAATTCAAAGTAATCAATATGCCCAAGTGACACACTTTGGGGTGGCCTGACGCTGGCCCCTGAAACTTCACTGAGGCTCATTACCTGAGTGAGAAGGTGAAGGCCATCAGATATCCGCACTACGTGACCGACTTGTACAAGATGGGGGCCCCCAGATCTGACATGGCAGAGTATCTCTTTGACAAGCACACCCTGAGAGACAGCGATAACCAGAGCTAAGCCTTAGGCTGGCTTCCCACGGCCACGAGGGTGACTGCCCTGTACTGCACAGGCCCACCTCCAGAGACGAGGAAGGGACTGGAAATTAATCATCAATGGCCAATGATTTAATCACTCATGCCTATGTAATGGAACTGTCAGAGTAGGTGGATAGTCAGGCAGGAGCAGGGATGGGAGGAGGACTTTGGCCAAGGTCTACATTTGGCCAGATGCTTGCTTCTATTCTACACATTCCATGTAAGCTATTCTTGTAGGATGAAGGTGTGAGAATATAGATAACAGACTGGCAAAACCTGATGGTTCCAAGATGGAGGAGAGGTTGACCAAACTTCACCCCCAAATCCATTATACACTCATTAAAACAGTAAAAATCTTATCTCCCTGTGCCATGACAGTTCCAAGGAAAACCAAACATAGCCAAAGCCCCCACCCAATGTGAGGGTGGGACAAGCCCAAACCCTGAAAAAACTCCACTTAGTCCCTTTGAAAACTAACCCCACTTAGTGAGTATTCATCTCCCTTTACATAGAAATGGCTCCCTGTTGTTCCTCAGGCTAACTCCCTCTGGTTCTGCCCACACCAAACTCTAGGGCATGTACTTCTTTCTGTCTTTCACTAAACTCTTATTCTCCAAATGAACTCTTAATGCTTAACCATCTTTTCCCTCTATTCTTGAATTCCTTCTCCTAACAAGACCAAGTACCCATATCTGGTAACAGAATCTCATAAAACCCCCTAAATGACAGGGTTCAGAGAGCTTTCAAGTTGGTGAACACAAGTACTGGAAATTTACACACACACAGAAGGCATGGTGCTCTGTGCTCCTTCCCCCATACATTGCCCTATTCATCTCTTCCATCTGGCTGTTGCTGAGTTGTATTGTTGGTAATAAACCAGTGATAGTAATTGAAGGGCATTCCTTTAAAAGTAATAGTAAAGCAAAATATATAGTAAAAGTAATAGTAAAGTGAGTTCTGAAAGCCACTGTAGCAAATTATTATCCCTGAGGAGGGTGTTACGGGAACCTCCAATTTAGAGCCACTCCAACAGAAATCTGGAAGGCCAGCGACTTGTGATTGGCATCCAAAGTTGGTGAAGTCTTGTGGGTCTGAGCCCTTAATCTGTGAGGTCTGTACTAACTCCAGGTGGTTGGTTTCAGAATGTAATTGAATTTTAGGGCACCCAGTTGGTGTTCAGAGAGTTGGAAACTAGTTGTTGGTGTGGAAAATATCTCTACGTTTGGTGTCAGAAGTGCTGTGAGTAAAAACAGCTCAGAGAAGTGTTTGGGTTATTTTAGGGGTGTTACTCAGTTTAGAGCTAATACAAATAAAGCTTCAATGAACATTCCTGAATAAACCTTTGTATGGTCATATACTTTCATTTATCTTGGATAAATACCTGTGAGTGGAATGGCTGTGTCATATATAAGGCATGTAGCTTTACAGGAAATTTCTAAACTATTTTCTAAAGGGGCATTTTATATTCCTAAGAGCTGTATGTAAGAGTTCCATATGCTCCACATACTTCACAACACTTGCTCTGTTCAATCTCTTTAATTTTACACATTTTAATAAATGCATAGTGGCATCTCATTGTGGTGTATGAATATATATGTGTATGTGCATATATGTACATTCACATATATTCTAAATTTTTGCCCTTTTTTTAAGGATTTGTTTTTCTATTATTGCATTTTGAGACTACCCATACAGGAAAAATATAATTTATGTGATTTGAATCTATTTACTCCCAGTCTCTGGCTTGTCTGTTTATTCTCTTAATAGAATCTTCTGAAGGGCAGAAGTTCTTACTTTCAAATGAAGTCCAATTTATCAGTTCCTCCTTTTGTGGATTGTGCTTTTGGCATCATATCTAAGATCACTTTGCCTAGCCCATCCTGCTTTCTGTAGTGGCTGCACCAATTTACAATCCCACTAACCACATATAAGTGTTCCCTTTTCTCCCCTTCCTTGCCAACATTTCTTATTTCTTGTCTTGTTGATATTAGCCATTCTGACTGGTGTGAGATGATATCTCATTGGGGTTTTGATTTACACTTCCCTGATGAATAATGATGTTGAGACTTTTTTCAAAAGTCATCCTATGTCTTTTGATTGGAAAATTTAGTCCATGTACATGTAAAGTAATTATTGGTAGGTATGTTCTTATTGCCATTTTGTTAAATGTTTTCTGGTTGTTTTTTTGTTCTTCCCTGTTCTTTTTTTTTTACTCTCTTGTGTGTGATGACATTCTTTAGTATTATGGTTGGATTCCTTTCTCTTTATATTTTATGTGTCTATTACAGTTTTTTTGTCTGTGGTTACCATGGGGTTTATATATGATGCTTTATGTATATATAACAGTCCATGTTAAATTGATGGTTACTTGTTTGACTGCCCTCAAGCAGTGCTTTCTTTCTCTTACTCTCCTTTTTCCTCATTTCTTGTGTGTGGTTTTTTTCATACCTTTTTATTTAGTGATGCCCTTAACTAATTTTTAGAGTGATTGATTTTACTACTATTTTCTTTTAACCTTAATACTAACTTTTAAATGATCAGTATACTACCTTTGCTATCTGTTTGCTTTTACCAGTAAATTTTGTTTCTTTTCATAATTTTTTCTAGTTATGGCCATCTCTTTTCCTCTTAAAGAAGTCCCTCTAACATTTTTGTAAGGCTGGTTTAGTGGTGATGTACTCTTTTAACTTGCTTTTTTCTGAGGAGATCTTAATCTCTCCTTCAATTCTGAATGATAACCTTGCCAGGTAGAATATTCTTGGTTGTATGATATTTTTCCTTTCAGCACTTTGAAAATATTATGCTACTTCTTTCTGGCCTGTAGAGTTTATGCTGAAAAATCTGTGGATAGCCTCATGGGGTTTCCCTTGTATGTAACTTATTACTTTTCTCTTGCTGCTTTTAAGATTCTCTCTTTGTCTTAGATTTTTGACATTTTAATTGTGATGTGTCTTGGTATGGACCTCCTTTGGTTCATCTTGTTTGGAATGTTCTGTGCTTCCTGGATCTGTATGTCTGCCTTCTTCCTCAGGTTAGGAATATTTTCAGCTATTACTTCAAATAAGTTTTCCACCCCTTTCTCTCCTTCTCTTCTTCTTCTGGGACTTCTATAATGCAAATGTTAGGATGTTTGATGTTGTCCTAGAGGTCCCTTAACCTATTCTCATTTCTTTTTATTCTCTTTTCTCTCTGCTCTTCAGCTTGAGTAATTTCCATTATTCTGTCTTCCAAATTTCTGATCCATTCTTCTGCATCCTCTAATCTGCAATTGATTCCCCCTGGTGTATTTTTCATTTCATTTATTGTATTTTTCAGCTCTGGTTGGTTCTTTTTAATATTTTCTATCTCTTTGTTGAAGACCTTCCTGAGTTCCTCCATTCTTCTCTCAAGTCCGGTTAGCATCTTTATAACCATTACTTTGAACTTTTTATGAGGCAGATGGCTCAACATTTTCTTTTAGTTCTTTTTCTCAAGTTTTATCTTGTTCTTTCAAATATTCTTCTGTCTCCTCATTTTTTTTTTTAATTTTTAATTTTTTGCCTTTCATGTGTTTATTTCCATGGATTAGGCAAAGGGCTGTCTCTCCCAGTCTTGAAGGCATAGCCTCGTATGGGAATGTCCCCTGAGTAGACTGCATATACCTGAAGGTTTTGGCTGGCTGGCTGGAGACTGAGTGAGCATGATCCAGGATATCTCAGTGCCAGGGATCCCAAAGTGTGGTCTGGGTGGTCTCCTGGGTCAGCACTGGCTAGGGCGCACTGATAGAATGCCTTGGAGCAGTGGGGCATATTTGAGGAGTCTCCTGCGTGGGCACTGGGCCAGGGCCACACAGGTGCGGTAACCAGAGGTAAGGGCCTCTGTGGGGCATCAGTCAGGTGTGCTAATGGGACAGGTGGGGACGAAAAGGGTGCAGGTAGGATGAATCAGCATGAGAGCTGCAATACTGCCACCTTGTTGGGACTTCTAGATCTCTGGTGGGTGTGTTTTGGGTATGGGCAAGGGCCAGGTGGCTACCTGTTATATCAGGAGCTAGTATATGTGCCTTAACACTGTTCCAATCCACATTGTTAGTGTGAGGAGGGGGAATGCAAAGAATGGTGCTCACCTTTCTCTTGGTCACACTATCAATGTGCAGGGGGAACATAGACCAGGGTGCTTACCAGCACCTTTGGTCCTGGAGAGAGTTCCAGTTGTTCTCCTGCCATTGAGCATGTGCTTTCATTCTGCAAATCAGTTTTCTTCACTTACAGTGTGGTTTTTCTTTAAATCACAGTTATTTTCTGTGTCCCTAGGCAGGCAAATCTGCATTCTGGTCCTTTAGTGATATATATCCCTACTGGAGGGCTGTATGAGAGGTGAAGCTCCCTTCATTACCATGTCTTTGTCTCTCCTGCTGCTTTTTTATGTGAGCTTTTATCCCTGCACAGAAGGTGTTTACTCTAGCCTCCATTTTTCTTCAGAATTAATTGCTCTGTATATAGGTTTAGATCCAATGTGTATATGGGAGGAGATAGGTTCAGGCTTTTTCTACATTGCCATCTTGGACCTACCGCCTCCTCGGTGTATATTTTTTGCCTTAATTTTTTTAACCCACCATAAATATTGCAGAATACATAGATCTTAAATGTGCAATTAAAAATACATACATTACATAAAGTCCAGACTTCTCTTGCCCATCCCTAGGCACATTTTCCATCAGAGAGTAGTTTCTTATCTTTTATCTTTTGAGCTTTATATAAATAGAATCAGGTAGTTGTACTCATTTTTATTTGTATTAATTCATTCAAAAATATGTCTGCATGATTTATCCATAATGTTGAGAAGAGAAATAATCCTCTACTTTTCATTGCTTTATAATACTCCATTTTAAGAATATAACAATTTACCTCTTCTCTTGTCAATGAGGTTATTTCTAGTTCAGATCCCTTATGAATAATATGAACATAACTGTACATGTATTTTGGTGTACATATATACACATTTATATTGTGTTTAATACTAGAATTGAACTTATTGTAGAGTAGATCTATTAGCTTGGGTAGATCTTGCAAATCATTTTTCCAAAGTGTTTGTCAATTTATATTCTTACAAGCAAACTAATAAGAGTTTCCATTTTCCCACATTTTTTCCTAAATCTGGTAGTTTAGGTTTTCATTTTAGTGAGTTATTTTTCTGTGTGTGCAGTGGTATCTCACTGCGGTTCTAATTTGTAGCTTTCTGATGATTAGTATGTTGACCATTTTTCATGTGGTTTTAGCTGTTTGAATATCATTTGTGAGGTGTCTGTTCCTGTCTTTTGTTTTATTAAGTTCACTTTTTATTCTTATTTGTTTGTAGAAATTCCTTATGTATTCTGAATTAGAATCTGTGTTATATGTGTATCTCAAGTAACTTCTCCCAAATGTGGCTTCCTTCTTTGCTCTATTAATAAGTCATGTAAAAAAACAAGTTTTAATTTACATACCATTAAATTCACCCATTGTAAGTTTATAGTTTGGAGATATTTAGTAAATTTAATCAGTTATACAATCACCACTACAATTTAGTTTTATATTTGTTTAATTTCCAAAGCCCCAAATTTGGGGGAGCCAATTTATCATATTCTATACTTTACTTTTATTGGAAGGATTCACTCTACAAGGAAGATGCATGTCATTGTAGCCCAAAGTCCCACAGGTCAACTGTTTTATTATAAAAATGAAATATTAATTGTAATGATATCCACTTTATTAATCTATCCTTTTATAATTACACCTTTTTGTGTCTTAGTAAAGAAACACAAAGGGATTTTTCTCTTATCTTCACCCTGAGAATCTGGTGGAGTTCCTGGAGGTAAAACAAAATTCATAAGAGAGGCTTTCCCTTATTCTGGAATTGCAGTAGGGTTCCTTTTCCAAGCTAGTCCACAGACAGTCTCCAACAGTTAGCCACTTGCTCTTTAAGTGTTTTTACTCTTTGCTGGTTCCATCAGTGTCTTTTGCTCCTGGCAGACTGTAATTCTCTGTATTCTCGTTTCCCACTTCTCTGATGGGTCTAAGAAGAGTTGTTGATTTTCAGTTTGTTCCACATTTTTCTCATTGTCAGGCTGTGAGTGATGCCTGCTAATCCCTATTCATATTGGACCAGAAACTGGAAGTCCTTATGTTCATTTTTGATATTGATTTCTAGCTCAGGTCTACTATGGTCAGAGAATATCCTTTGTATTATTCCAGCTCTTTGAACATTGTTGACAACTGCTTTATGGCACAGTATATGGGATGCTTTGGTCAGCTTTCCAAGTGTAGCTGAAGAAAACATGTATGCTGAAGGTACTGATACAGGTTAATAAGGTCTGTTTATTTTATTATTGAGACGGGTATATGAACTATCCCACTATGTTTATGGATTCATCTATTGCTCCTTTTACTTATGTCAGTTTTATAAAGGCTTGTTATTATATATGCCCAAATTGAGGACTGTGAAATTTTACCAGTATCTCTTTTTCACTGTAGTAAAAATCCTTACCTGAAAGTCTATTTCATCTGATATTAATATAAATATGGCAAGCTAATAAGGTTAACCTTTGCATATTACTTTTAACATATTTTTAATTTCAATATTTAGGTGTTCTTATATTTAAGATGTTTCCCTTCAAAACAAAAAGCAGTTATTGTTGTTTTTGGTTGTTTCTTTTATCTTTATTGTCTGAGCTGGCAATCCTTATCTTTCAGTTAGAAAATTTAGGTCACTGTTACTTAATGTAACTTATCAATATATTTGCCCTTAAAACTACCATTTTTATGGGTGTTAGGTCTTTTTGCTTTGTTCTTTTTTCTTTCTTGCCTTCTAGTGGCTTAATCAAGTATTATTATCCCATTTTTATTTTTATTGGCTTGATAATATGTTCTCTTTATAATTTATCCTGGAGATGATATGCATCCTAATTAGAGTTAGTATTTAGTTAAAACTAAATTTGATCACTTCCTGAACAATGTAAGAATCTTACATTTTTAACTCACAATCTTTACCTTTTTTGTCATGTTTTAATTAAACATTTACTTTAAACTTTATGTAAGTGTTATTGTTTTTCAATATTTTATATTAATGTAGGTTTATTTGATTGTTTATCCATTTGGGTGCTGTTTATTCTCTCCTGCATTAATGTGCTTCCATTTAGGAACATTTTTCTTCTGCCTAAAGAACTCTTTTTAGTAAATGAAGGACTACAGGAAATAAATTCAATTTCTATTCACCTGAGAGACATTGATTCATCCTGTTTAAAGGATATATTAACTGGAAATAGGATTCTGAATTGGCCATTATTTTTCAGCATTTAAACGTATCAGTGCATTATCTTCTTGCTTCCATTGTTTCTTGTATAAAATCAACTATCAGTTTTATTGTAGCTTCTTTAGATCCTGTAATATTTTAAGATGTCTTATTTTTCCAGCCAGCAGTTTTTCTGTTTATCTGAGTATGGTGGCAGCAGGTTCTTCCCATCTGTTCCTCCCCTACCTGGCTCCCCTTCCCTGTCCCCGACCTTCTCCTTTTCTTCTAAATGTTGCTTGGGGTTTGAATAGCTTCCTCAATCTATGGGTTGATTTTTTTTGTCAATTTTGGAAATTTCTTAGTTACTATCTCTTCAAGTAGGGCTTCTGACCAATTCTCTCTTTTCTTTCTAGGAATCCAATTATGTATATGTTAGGTTCTTTCACTTTTACACTTTTCTGCATTTTCTATTTTCTACTGCTGTGTCTTCCTATTTACCAATCTTCTCCCTCTTCTCTGCTGTCTATTGTGTCATTAAACACATCTATTAATGCTAGATTACACTTAATATTTTTAGTTTTGAAATTTTTATTCTTAAGAAAATTCTAATATATTATCTTCTGTCTTCTTGAATATATGTCATATTTATTTTAGAGTTTTGTCTCATAACTCCAACATCTAGAATACCTGAGGGTCTGTTTCTGTTGTCTGTAGTATCTCTTGGTTTACAGTAATTTAGTCCTGTTTCTTATCAGGCCTGATAGTTTTCTTTGTGGAATTCCAGTTTTCATGTGTAAAATAACTGAGGAGACTCCAGATTATGGTTATCTCCCTCCAGGGATATTTTATCTTCCAACAGTAGAGCATGAGCAGATTACTTTGATCCAATCATGTCTATTCCTGGTTTGTCCTTACTCCTAAGATTCTTAGGGGTCTCAGCGGAATGACTATCACTTGTGAGCCCTGATGTCCAATTTTGAGATATTGCACTTTTTCATAAGAAATATATACTTGATCTTCACCCACATTCTTCACACAGAGCCCTTAAAATCATTGGAGTTTCCTAAGTGATGAGTGATAAAGGTATCTTTTTTATTCATAACAAGCCCCTTTCAACCACACCTGATTTAATGTTAATAAGGTAACTTTTGGAAAGCCTTTAAGGATGGGGGCTGATTGTCAGAGAAACCAACCCTGTGTAGAGGGCTGGAACTTTCAGCCATATTCCCTGACCTACAGGAGGGGAGAAGGGCTAGAAGCTGAGTTAATCACTAATGGCCAGTGATTTGATAAATCATGCCTATGTAATGAAGCCTTCATGAAAGTCTCTGAACTACAAGGTTCTGATAGACTTGGGCTGGTGAACACATGGAAGTGTTGGAAGGATGGCATCCCTGGCAAGGGCATGGAAGCTCTGCCCCCACTTCCTTCTGCCTTGCTCTATGCATCTCTTCCATCAGGTTGTTCCTCAGTTGTATTCTTTTTAATGAACTAGTAAATAACTGCTTTCTTGAGTTTTGTAAATCATTCTAGTGAATTATTATGCCTCAAAAGGAGCCAAGGGGAACCTCTGACTTACGGTTAGAAGCCCAGGTGACAACCTGGACCTGTGACTGGCATCTGAATTGGGGTGGGGGCCATTCTTGTGGAAAACTGAATTTTTAACTGTGGGATATGATTCTATCTCCAGGTAAATAGTGTCAAAATGGAGTTAAATTCATAGGACACTGTATAGCCACTGGAAATTTGGAAAATTTCTTGGTGTTAGGGAAGACACAACCCACACACATTTGGGTGGCTGGAAGTAAAGTGTTCTGACAGTAGACTGAAAACAGGT